>JABUQX010095173.1:7500-37500 GCA_015478945.1 Trachelipus rathkii
TTTATATATATATATAATATAATATAATATAATAAAATCCGAATGAAAGGTCAATATTTAGGCCCTAGAAGAGGTATTGGTACTACTGTATAAATTAAAAACATCTTTAATATACATAAAAAGAGGTATTTATATAAAAAAAAAAAAAAAAAAAATTTGTTTTAAACCAAACAATAGATTTGTTTTTGAAACAAAAAACGAACTATTATTGTTGTACAAGCTATTATATATATATATATATATATATATATATATATATATATATTATTATATATCTATATATATATATAAAGTATTTTTGGATAGTATAAATATATTATAATATTAAATATGTTTCTTTATATATATATATATCATTAGCTTTGACTAATAAATGTAAGTTTAAAATATTATAAATATTGTAGTAAATTGATAGAAAAGCTATATATATACTATCAGGCCTTGGGTTCAAGTAACATTTTTTAAAACAGAGTACAATGGGATAAAGTACAGTACTTTATGAAAAACTTGCATAATATATATATATATATATATCTATATATATATATATATATAGTAGTTATATAATATTATATAATATATGCTATTAATATATTATTATATATATATATATATATATTATCATATATATCATAAAATCAAACTTTATTTCATTCTCACTTTATCAAGGTTTATGCTATCAAAGTCTAAAAGACAATCCAACGAGCAACTGAGGAATATTTCTCTTCTCATTTGTTACCGAGAGTTAATGGAGTACATTATATACAGTGCACTCGCTGATTCAAGTAAAGTAGTAGAAGAGATATCTCGTATAGCACGTCGAAAAAGAAAGACACAATAGCACTAATTATACATCAAATATAAGAGCATCCTAAAGATTTGAATAGTATTTCTGTCTTTGTTGAAAACATCAGCTAGCGTACTATATAAAATCTATTCTCTTCTAAAAACGCTTCACGGGGCTATTCCGAGTGTGAGTGCTGACAGGTATCACTCTACATTATTCGGCATTTCGAGTCAAAATGTGGGTGTCCTTATTCACACGCTTGGAGCACCTAGGTGCAGCATTTGACACTTGAGACAACTTCATTTGACCCCACTCAAGAATCGAACAATAATAACCTTCTCAGAGTCTATCTTGTCACATCCTATTTTATGATACCTTCTCCTTCACTGTCGACTTCGACCAAAATTCCACCATTCTAGGTCTGCTACTCCATCAGTGCACATTTCCATTTATGACTCAAATCCACTTATTTATTCTTTGGTCTCACACGATTCCACCGACACTCACCACTTATACATCCGTTAACCACCGACTATCTTCAATCTCATTTTAGCTCATCCTGGTCAAGTGCTCAACGTACTTTCATTTATTCTTATTTACCCATTTCTTCACACCCCACAACTTTCTAATACGTTCTTCATTTCCAATTTTACCAATTCTTTATCACTACACAACACACCTTACGATATCCATCGAGCACATTGTACTTTATAGATCTATACCTTTTATTCAAAACCATAGTTCTCACTACTATACATTAAACAGGTAACAACATACTCATGTAAACACTAGCTCACTCACGATTAGTCCTTAACCTCGCACCAATGATTTTAATTGCACCAGCCACCTTCCTGCCATCACAACTTTCCTACTACCAGATACTCTGCAATCATCCATACCCTTATTTTATCCAACATTTTATCTATAATACTTATAAACTCGGTCAACTCTTTATTCCAAGCTGTTGCACCATCCTAAACATACACTTCACCAGCCCGCGGACTGTTCACAACTCACACCATTACCCATTACTCTTACATTTTCACCTAATCCTCCTTCGTATTCATGTAAAGATTTGATCCAACACATCTTGACTACATTATAAACGCACCTTGATTCATTCTACGCAAATTTACAGTCTTATTCAGTCACATCAGTATAACAATACTTCAACCTAAATACCAGCAATAGTACTCCCTACACTACTTCAATATTAAACTTAAATTCCACCTATATATAACACTATAACAGTTTTAATAGATTATCCCACCTATAACGCACTATTATAAGGTGATACTTAATTATATTTAGCTTCTTCATATATACTCCATACTCAAACTATAAAACCCTCCATTAATAGCTTTTAGTTATAAATACAACATTCCAAAATTCATCGATCACATCCGCCTATAACACTTATTTCACCGAGTATTAGAACTGAAAAATAATTTTATTACTTTTTTTTTATATTATTCATATTATTATTTTTTAAAATCACACTTTAATTAATTAACTCATTTTTTGATCTTAGGGATTACAAAAATCTATCTCATCATTATGCTAATCTACAAAAAAATTAATTAATTTTGAAAATATAATCCCTGAAGAATGGGTTCCAAGGATTTACAATTATTATAAATTCTAACAGTATACTTTTTCAGACACAATTTCAATATATAATTATTTTCAGAATATTTAATATGTAAAAGAAGAAAGTAGCTCTACTATAAGGATATATTTTGTATATGAGGTTAGTTTTTCATGAGTGGAAAATCTGATTTACGAAAATTTACGACGTAAAAAAATTTGACTACACAAAGTGAATTTTGATCAGATGATCGTGAGAGGTTCTATTACTCAAAAGAAAAATCTTCTACACACACAGCATGCTATTTCTTTAAATATTTTAGGATCATAATAATTCAGAATGAAACAAACATGGGAATTTATACATAATAGAATGATCAACACCCACTTATCCATACTCCTCTATGATCTAACATGTCAGTAAATATAAGGTATAAACAATATAGAGAAAGATTGCGTTAGACTTATTACAGAATTATGCCTACCACACATATGGCAAGAAACATAGTTAACGAGAAAACGTTTTCCAATGAACGTTATTATGACAGAGCGATAAAGGTAATTTCCATTTTTTACAGATACTCTTAAATGACCTATTTACATAAATCTTCACCTCAATTTCACACCTATTTTCTCGTCACGTGAAGACACCTCTTTTACTCTACAAGAACCTTCGACACACTCATAAAGATCATGAATATATATAATGTGGATAATTAAGCAAACAAAAGGAGACATTGCTCGATTCTCAGCTCTTAAAATCTTGTACTTTGGTCAATCCTCAAAACACCGAGAGACCTTATGAGTAGAGTAATACTATATAGAGACTTATAACAGTACTATTTAATACTGAGTGAGTATATTTTGTTTAAATCATATATATATATAATCAACTATCTTATACACATCAAATAATATTGAGATAAATCAATTAATTTATCTATATGAGTTTATTTACTTATCAACTTTAATTCATTAATTTTGACTTTTAATTAATTTATTTAATAGATATTTTGTTTATTTAAAATTACTTTATCATTATATATATTTAGATAAGTCTTTAAAATGGGAAGAAGGGTTTCACTTACCTACGAAACCACTCAGTCACGGTAATATTACTAATATAAATTATATTATTAAAATGTTCTAAAATTTCGTTTGAGAGATTATAACTCGCTATATTATTATAGGACCCTTTTCTGTTTTTAATACGATACTCCGAGTAGTTTTTGATTTTTTTTTTTTAACTATATAATATTGCATACTTATACTTATATATGCATACTTAAACTAATAGAATTATCAGTGAGTAATAGGTACTTATGATTATAATAGATTTCAAAATTAATTATTTTTTAAAAAATGAAATATCTCTAAAAGTACGACACTAGAAGAAAACTAATATTATATATGGAATCAGCGTATAAATGCTATTAACATAATATAATATAATTAATGTAATAATAAAAAATAATAAAAAAATAACAGGGAAACTTTACGAGCCTGATGGGGACATAGAGGGGAGGTCGTTTTCTAACTCGTATTAGGTGAGTGAGGGAGGCGGAGGAGTACCATATCCCGAGTATAGACATACTCAATATATTACAATATTTACAAATAGGGGGTTACCCGGAGACCAATCACTACCGGTAAGAGTGAGGGGAAATAGTCCTCCCCCTTGTAATATGGGTATCGTTCCCTCGGTAAGGGCGAGATGACCCCGACTTTCTCTCACGCTGCCATTTTTGCAGAGTATATTACCTTGAGGTATTCCTTTAGTCCAAAAATCACTGAGAAATAAAAATTAAACTAGATCGGGAGTTCGTATAAATCGTAATTTTGGTCCATTTGTATTTATAGTGATACAAATGATCCCGTTAAGGGAACTATAAAAGTGAATTAGTTATGATCATCTATCTAGAAATATTCCAAAAAAAAAAAAAAAATTTTAAAATCTGACGTTAACCGTAAAAAACAGAAAAGGTCCTATTAATATATATATATATATATATTATAGTAATAAACTATTATATATATATATATATATTATATATATATATCATATATATATATATATATATATATATATATTATATATATACATTATTATATATATATATATATACTATATGTATATATTCTTTAATATTAGTTAATGCGAATGTGATTGCAATAAGAAATAATATCATATAGAGTAAGATAATTATGATAAAATATAATATACTATACAAGTTTACAAATGCAAAAGTAACTAGCTAAGTACTTACTACTTGAGAGCACTCAATAATATTTTCAGGTACATGAGTTAATTTAAGTTAAAACACGTACATAGAGGCCTCATATATGGTATTTTAGAAACTCAGATGTACACAATATGCACACAATAAGAAATATACTTTATAATCCATAAGATCACAAGTAATTTGAGTATCATCTTATATTATTGAAATCACAAGCCTGAGTATATATTAAATTATACTACTAATTTATATATATATATACTATAATATTAAATTATATATAATCATTAAGGACTATATATACATTAAATTATAACTATACTATATATAGATAATACTATATATATATATTTATTATAGCCTATTATATATATATATTAATAAGAAATATTAGTGATTATTTAGTAATATAATATAGATTAATGTAATCCGAAACGTCTGAAATATATAATTAAAGATAATAAATATATAGAGTATATTTATTATTATATTTAGTATATATCAATAATAGAATTAATAATTAATATTACTATAATTAGAGTTAATATAGTAGCTCTCTTCCTATGTGGGATAGTACTAATATTAATCCTTAATAAACACATAAAGATTGACTGATACTGAGAGAGTACTGTATTAATATTTTATAAAAGGTAGTCACTAAAGAGATACAGAAGAGTACTTTAGAGATTATACATTTAAAAATTTAATATCATATCAATACATATCAATCACAGATAACTTATAAATAGCACAGAGAAGTAATTTTGTATTACTGCAAGGAAACTTCAGGATTGCATCCCTGTATCAAAATATGACTATATAATATCATTATAATTATCATAGTTTGAAGTTGTGTCACCATAGTATATATATATTCGAAATCGATAAATTGAGAGAGATTATACTTAATTTAAAGGAAATATAATAAGACTATATATATACTTATTTAAATATACATTTTTATTATGTTTGTGTTTATTCAAAACATTTTATTCTCACATTTATCCATTTTCTCACCGTAAGCTCATTATAATCAGTTCTAGTGGAAGGTATATATCTAGCATTTACATAAGACATGAGTGAACATTTACACAGAATTCATATTATATTATGTCTATACATAGTATAGAATTAAAAATAACTCTTAAGAATAAATAAAATTAATACTGACCCTGGCAAAGGAACAATATAAGTTATAATATGATATTGATTATTAAATACTTACAAAACATGACATAGATGGTATAACAATACTTAATATATTTATTCAAATAGATTATATATAAATACAAAATATGAATACAACAGTATATAAATTTAAAAAGATAAGTATTATAACTATATCACTATATATTTTAAACATATAACTAATTACCCATATAAAATGCGTACTAAAACTAGTCGAGCCATTAAAATCATATAAGCTTTATTCCACTAGTATTATGGGTACCGAGAAGAGTTTATCCATATAGCGGGTGTTTACTTTCCCAACCTACTAACTAACAAATAATGCTTCGAGAGCGTTCATCGAACTGATGAGGGAGGGACTGAATATAATAATGCTATGACAAGCATAATGATAATATAATTGAGATAACCTTATGGCCACATATTTTCATAGCCACACTAATGAAAGGATCTCATTCTTAGACAGACAGCATTACTCCTTAGTTTTCATAGAGCTTATCAATCTCCTCTTTACAGTTATGCAAAATTTGTATATATTATTTTTGCGTTACTTGATGACTGTCTCTCAGCTTCTTTCCGATGAGGTTCCTTTTATTTTTGGCATTTCTTTTGGGGGTGGAGGCGGTTGATTTCTTTGAAAGGCGTGAACTGAAGATGTCAAGTGCAATTTCGGACCATTCTTGAGACTATCAAATAGTCGTAGCATATCCAAATCCTCTTCAATCTTCAGTAGGTTTATTTTTGGCTGAAACGCCACATCATTGACTATACAGCGGCTGTTTGCAGGGGTTGTGATGAAGGTGGCCTCCACTTCTGTGAATACGGTTTATTATTATATGTCACACATAATAACACGTAGCAAGCTCCTCTGAGTGTATGCCATATTAAATATTATTTACTACTAAGAAAGTGTTTTAACGAGTCTAGAAGATGCTCTATTACTTATATAGAGTTATCAGCTTAAGCTTGATAGAAAATTATCTTCAATAGAATATTATTATATATTCGAATAGATGAGAGATATTATGAAAATGTATTATAAAAAATAAAAAAATTATTTTTGTTATTCTTTATATTTTATTATTTTTTTAATAGTATTTATGCAGTTTATCTCAAATATGTTTTAGTAAAAACAGAAAGAAGAAAGCATTATAACCATATTTATTGAGTTTAACGATGGAATAAAATATAGTTAATTATAGGCATCTATCATTATTGTAGTAGTTTTAACCTATTATCTATAATACTTACATATAATATATATATTATATATAATCATATATAACGGCATCCAAATCAGGCTGAGAGTAAAAGTCGTTCTAGTATAATGTTTATGTGGGGATATATGTCATATGCTTCTAGAACTTGATATACCCACTATAACTTTAGTAGATATATACGTATATATAATATACTCTACTGATAAATATACATGATTATATACATATTAATAATATATAATATAATATAATTTATATAATATATATAATATATTTAATAATATAATATCAATTATAATGTAATATATATAATATATTAAGGATACTACTATATGATATATATTATTACATAATATATATATATATAATAAAGTCAGCAGGGTATGAATAAAAATATATTGCACACTTTGAAAAACAAGCACTTATACAAAGGGTATTAATGGCGTCAGGGTTGTATAAACTGATAAGGGAAGCTGATATAAAAACTGTAGGGCAAATTTTATCGTTTACTGTTGTAAGTGAAAGTTATCAGTATGCTCGCGTTATCTTGAGCCTCGTCGAACATGGAGCCTCAAAGTATGGGCTGAATCGAGTAAACACCGAGAGAGGGTATGCGAGATAGATGATGCAGAGAGGGAAACAAGAATAAGAGTGAGAAGAGTAGTGGAATTAGAGCTCATTGAGTCGTTAGAGGTATCTGGTATTATTGATATAATGAAGACTAAGTGAGAAGGATGTAGTATATGAGAGTATATATATTATTCACTTGATCACTTTGACATGAGGACTTTAAAAAAGACACGAACGCAGAGCTAATGAGCACTACACATGTAGTATATTTATATATCAATGACACCACATACTCGGCAAGAGTATACATTACATACTAGTTCGCGAGAGTATATACTATACTATACGTATGGATAAATTTCATCCAACCAATTACAGAAAATCTATGAGTTATACATTTGTATCATTCGTTGTGGTTAAGAGGTGTAGATATGTAAAATTTCTTAACATATTAGTCACTTACTATACTTGATCATATTAATATTACATAATTTAAAAAATACGTGTATTATAATCAGTTTCATATCAGAGACCAGTAGAGATTTATGACATTGTCGGAGTTATATATCTATATTATATTATATTCTCTATCATCATATCGAGATATTAGTTAGTCGTCACAGTATATAATATATCCACCACCAGTAAGTGAGAGTATTTCTCACTTTGCTCTCTATCTGAGTAAAAGGGAGTCAAACACACATACTCCTGTTATCACATATCATACTTCTGAGAAGGTTCATGGTCCGAAATATATATCACATGATACTACGCATATATTATATTTATATTATATATATGTTCTGGGTACTAATAGTATAATAACTTAAAGTATCAAATGTTAATTGATAATTTTTAATAATGGTAGAATAATACTGAATTATAAACACATACTCACGTATCAAATAGTAACATGATGATTATATAAACATTAATTACAACGGTGATAATTAATAATGAAAATTTTTAATAATTATTGTGAAGTCATTAAAGTAAACTTTTAATTTTAAATGATATTATATATATACTGTTGAAATTTGGTGTACATATAGCAGTTAACTCATTATCAAATATATAATGATTAAATAGATATTATACATTTTTCATATAACTAGGATATATTTAACTATAGTAGAGCGAGAGCGGTAATATTATATATATTTAGGGAGTAGAGAGTTATGTATATATGACTTAATAGTGGTGATATATATATATAGTATATATACTATTTAGGATACCTACTCTATTAACGATAGCATATTTACATTAGTATACTTATATTTAGATATATCTATGTCTTAAATAATATTAAGTCCTGAGTGAGAAATTTATTATAAATTATATTATATCGGAGTTATAGTGTTAGTGATTAAAATATTATAAATTATATATATATCGAGTATAACTAGTAATATATAGTATATAAAGCATTACTCTATTTATTATTTTTTTACACACGTGGCAGTTGAATAGTTAAGTAGCTTATCCATAATCACAAACAGGAAGAGATATATAGACTTATATAAAGTAGATGATCAATTATATCAACTGAGATGAGTACATCATACATGTTTCGTGTAATTCGCTCTAAAACACTGCTGAGCACTACTAGCATTAGAGTATTCATGTACGCAGTCAGTTGACTCATCGTATGTCTCTAGCACACACCAACCCATAAGAGAGAGGATGGCACACACTCTCATCTCACTAAGAAACTTACTAGTTGACTATGTTAAAGAGAGTATTGAGTAAACATATATATATTATACACCACACACACACACGTCCACGCGCACTAGCTAGCACAGATTAGGAGAACGAGTAGTGTTGGCGACCGACTCATGCTATTATCAAGCAAGCGACATCATTGCGTGGTGTAGAGAGCGACGATATGCTGTATACAAACTCTGCTATGGGTTTAGCAGTCTATCCGTAGCTGTACTCACTTCCGAGTAACTGTATGATCATTGAAGAAATAACTAACACTGTTCACTGAGGATACACATGTGTCGAGACACTACTCTCCCGTCCAATTGAGTGAGAAATCGCGAACAATAGCACATATCTCCGTATAGTGTACAGTTGTATTCTCAGCACATCGAAATATATCTGAAAAATAAACAAAAGAAAAAAAACACACACCACAATTACAAATATATATATATATATGAGACTCTCTACACAAAATTAAGCATCACGCGCGCGCTCTCATCTCTAATAAATATCAGATGAGTGATAATCGAGTGTAGCTCCAATATAATAGTATAGTGTGAGTGATAGGGTAGATAGGTAGTTAGTAGTTAAAGATGAGAGCGAGGAGTATAGGAGTGAGGAGTAGAGGTAGTATGTGAGTAGAGAGTGAGGAGTAGTGAGGGTAGTTAATTAGTAGTAATGATATATATATACTATATATATATATATATTAATTAATATATCATAATATATTAAGTATATATTATAAGTATATATATATATTATATAAATAATATATGATTATAAAACTATATCATAAATATATATATTATATATATAGTAGTATCAGTACAGTTTGAGCTCTACCCGTCATTAATGTATAACTATATATATTTAAAAAACTAATTATATGTGAGGCCTAATAGTAAATAATAGAATCACCACTATTTTTTTGGAATTAATAGTACGTAAATAAATGAGATATGTATCCTGGATAAAAATCATATATATTATTAATAAAAATAATAATAAATAATAGAGCGAGATACTCTACACTCACCCACTCACCACAAAATAGATAGCATATATATAAGAATAATTATATTATAACAGCGTTATTATTTAATTATAACGTAAGTCACTTATAGTTCCTTTACATAATAAATGGGTAGAGTTATTAGTGTAAACACATCACACAATGTATTCCAACATTGAGATATTATATGTATACCACATACGTCCCGTATGGCTAAAGTTAAGCATGTATTAATCAGGATGAGTCACTCAAAGGAACTTGAGCCATGTCGTGAAGTCTTACCGTAGTAGTGAGGCTCAACTTTAATCCTTCATATTACCCACAACTCTTCAAAGAGTAGAGAGAAGAACGCTGAGACTACACGGATAGAAATCCCCGCCAGCTCTCAGGTAGAGAGTCATACTATCCTAAAAACCTATGATGGATACATCTTAGTCCAGCGCGTTCAATGCAACACCTAGACCGAGCGTGATAATACATTTCCACTATCGCGAGTGGTTAGGTGATAATCAGTACACCACCTATGTTCCCTGTCGTAACGGCTCGACCCCCTAGTGCTGCTTCGTAATTATACTAAATAGGCGTATGAATATGAATATATAATAATTAATAGTAATAGTTATATATACGTATTATGAAATGATTTAGAACTGAGAGAGTAACTATGATTTACAGATTGCATACTCATATAAACGAGAGTAGTATGTCTTTTAAGTAATACAATAAAATCAATATGTAGTTTAATATTAAATATAATCTAAACTCACTAACACGAACTTTATGTGATAATAATCATTGCTACACTATCTAGAGGTAAAAGTTTTCAAATGTAGCCATCTTATTAGGAAATTTTATAATTATTTATACTAAACTAATAATTAAAAGAATATCATCTAAAATCAATCACTTCATATAAATCTATATATACACGAGATAATACGAGATAAAGATTATTATGCTATATCTAAAACACCACGTTATCACGACCATACTCACTAAGTTTACCTAATTATATATTACCCCGTTATAGATGGCATATCTGTTTTAAGAGATTGCCAGATTATATTTGATAGATAAAATATTATATTATTTTTTACACGAATCTAAAAAATATAACACCTTCCACTATGAAAGCTAAAAACTAATTTATTATTACAATATTGAAATTAATAAACTTAGTATTCTACAGCTTGACTATAACTAATAAGATTTAACTTACGCTGAATTTCCGAGTAAAATAGGTATTACTATCTATTCTACTCTATGTATTAATAGCTTATTTATATGAATTACTTATTATGCAAGAGACAATCTATAAACTACGCTGTGAGTAATCTAAGCGTGAGTAGATATAACTAGTTAGATAGCTCATATACTATAATTATAATATATTACTTAAATATTACTAATCGGTAGTTAAATATTAGACTTATAGCCCAAACGAAGTAAATTTATCTTATTGTAAATCACACATATAATTATATATCATAAAGTTGTTTAAATCCTATGTTCAATAATCATACATAGAAGTGAGCTAAAATAGCAGCAGAGTATTTCGGCCTATCAAATTTGTATCATAAAAATCATTGAGATAATGTCGGGAAATAGACAAACTAAATACTATACACGCGTTATTTAATTTATAAGGTTTTTCCAAAATACTTTAGTAAATATTTTGAGTTAACATATATATATATTATACTTACCTTGTACCAATCACTCTACTCTTACATGTCACACTCTCACAAAATGTATACTTGCGATCAATTCGACTCAATAGAACAGTATCTGTTTCTAATATGGGGTATTGGGTTTCTCGAAAATTACGGATGATTGATAACATATATAGAGGATAAGCTCTTCCAATTAATATCATCAAACTTTTTGTTTTTCGTTCAGCACTAATACACAAGGTATTATACATATATAAATTTATCTATATTATTTTGGTAAATACTTATTTGATAAGAAATAAACTTCATTGCTAATATTACTTAATAATAAAAATTATCATTACATTATATATTTAATATATAATATATTCATAATACAACGCATCCTATATTATAATAAATACTTGATTATATATATAAAATAATTTTATATATTATTCATACCGCAGTAAATATAATATTTTCAATTGTTAACTATACATTCTAAGCGCATAATATAAGTTGAAGGTAGGTAGCAAACTTAAATATAGTCTTTAAATTTTCAAGAAGTATTTAAGTAATGATATAGAGTTAAACATTATATAGTAGATGCAGTTTTAACATTTGCGCAATTTTTTTTTGTTTGATGTGTGTGTGATATTATGCTAGTTCTAAGCAATCATTTCCACCAAAAATTGTGCATAGGAAACCAGTATTGGTATTAGTGCTTATCAGCCTCTTACTGTTGGTATGGCACCATTGGGTGATTAGTTTATTAGATAAGCACTGGGCACCATGTCACTTATATGTAGAAGTTGTTAAATACAAACGCCCTAGACAGGATAGACATATGAGGAAGCAAAGTAAAGAGCAGTGCCTTTGGCTATTCCACAGAGATATATGGCGAGAAGCCATTTACGACACTCACTATGCTTGACTGCACTTCCTGCATGATGAATATTACATAAGATATGGAAAAGGTTAAAAATGAAGGCAATCTTTCCATACCCAATATTCCTCATCCATAACCCCACTCCTCATAATGTAAATAACTACCATACTTCACACACCTGTAAGTAACATTTTAAATTAGTTTATTTATGACAAACTTCCATTACATATTAATCAAAGAATGGTATTGTTTTATTCCGTCACATATATATAGGGGAATAGCTAATAACTAAATAATATATTGATATATATTGTTTTAAACCCCACTGCTTATATTCAGATTGTAATCAATAATAAAGGTTTATTCTACCTCTAATATTATTTCATATTAAAAATTCTATTTAAAAGGTCTGCACACCTATTTAGTAAATTGTCTATAATTTTTGGTAATATAATTTTATATTATAATTTACTTTTCTCTCTCACAGTATAAATTATCATTTATATATTATCAGTTCTTTCTGCGTATCTCTCCACTCTTATCTCCCTCTTATTATCTACTCTCTTCTCACTCTTACTCCTTACTCTTTATTACTCTCTTCTTACTCTCTATCTCTCTCTCTCCTCTCTCATATATATATATATCAGAACACACACACATACACGCATATATATACTATATAGTAATATAGTATATATATATTAATATTTATATATATATACGTGTAATATAATATAGTAGTATATATATTAATATATATATATATATATATTAATATATAGTATTATATATTAAATTATATATATATAATATATATAATATATATTATATAATATATATATATATATATATATAAAACTAATATATATTATATTAAAAACACATAGTTAATTTTATTTAAATTTATATATAAAAAATTAATATATATTTATATATATTATATATCTAACGAATATATTCGATATTATTATTATTCCGATTTTACTGTATATTTATTAGACCATTTTCTTTTTTAACCAACCCTGTTCCCGCGGTTGGTTGTGTATCTACGAGAAGGTGAACGAACTATTAATAGTTTTAATAATATATATAAAATGAAACTAAATAATATATAATATTATATATATAACTATATACACGAAATTTGAAAAAAAAATTTAACATAATCTACTCCCAGAACGTCTGGCATACAATTATTATTCAAAACATATAAAAATTATTAAACTGATAAAAATTAACTACAAAACCAGGTGAGATGCTCTCGAAAATTTTTAAATAATTTTAATTACACCAAACCAATCTATAAAGCATTACATTTAAGACATATATTTACATTTTCTCTATTCATGTAAATTTTGTTTTATATTGAACTAAATGGAAAGTATAATTATTGCCACAGTAGATTTCATAACTATTAATTTTTCTACTTAAATTGAGATAAAAGTTTATTTTTTAACATATATGAGAAATTTTTAAAATATATAAATTTACAGAATAATCATTAAAAATTTTATTTATGTATATGGACTTTTGTTAATTCCCATTAATAAACAGCATAACCTTATATATGTATGGGTTCCCTTACGTTAATGAGGTTCTTACGATAGTTCCTAATGATTTTCCTATTCAACAATATTTATAACATATGGGAGATTTTGTCTCCATTCTATAAAATTTATATTAAATTATTTCACTTCTGCTTCGACTATTATATATTATTTCAATCATTTATTTTTTTTAAATAAATACTTAGTTATATATAAGGAGACTATATATTGTAAATACAATTACTTAATATATATATATATATATTAATAATATTATATATATATTATATATATATATATAATATATATATATATATTAATATAATATAATATATTATATATATAATTATTATTATATATAATATATATATATATATATATATATAATATATATATATATACTTGCTTATGTTTTGACTATAGCAATGTAAATTATATAAAAACTAAGTCACTCGATATTTTATGGGAATTAACAATACAATTGATAATGTACATATTAAATATGATTAGTTGTAAATCGTTATTTGTAATAGATTATGATAAAAGTAAAAAAAATTAGATCAGCTATGCTTACAAATGTTTAATATTCATTCGGATGTGTTAAATGAGTTTATCAGCGTTAAAGTTTAGAAATGATGTAACTGATTTGTTTTTGATATATGCCAAAAGACGATTGAGTTTTGCTAGTTTTAAAAACATTTCAACCTCTTTTTGCAAGAAAGAGATGTGAGAAATGTTAAAAGAATGTTCAAATAGTAAGGTTGGAGAAAAATTTAAATTTTACTGGCAATGGCCAATAGTTAAGTAAAGGTATATATACCAGTTCTCCAAAAACTATTGGTTGCAATAATCATGTTATCATACAAGATGCACTTCATATGTTCTATGTTGTACAAGATACAGTAATGAGCAAAGTTTCATGTACGTTGATTTTTACGTTTCAAAAACGTTAGTAGACAGCGATTTATACAATACTTATTTCACGAGTGAGATAATATATATATATATATAATATATTATAAATATTATACATAATTAATATATATATATATAATATATCTATAATATATATATATATATATAGTATATATAATTAATAATAAATTATATAATATATATATAATATTATATATATATATATATATATATTAAATATAATATATTATTAATAAATATATATATACATATAATATATATTATCACTATTAGTACAGCTGCTCAAATACAGTCTATAATCTAAGTAAAAGTTGAAAGGCTATATGTATTTTTACACCACTACTATCAGTGGATCAGATATAATGAGTAGGGCTTACTTTTTATATGTGACAACGTGAGATCAATACATAAGTTAGGCGCTAAGTTTTACTAGGCACAGTGGTAGATCAAATATAAAGGTATAACCTACTTAATATATATATATATTTTTTTAAATCTTCTTTATTAAGGTGTATCTTACTGACCTTATAATATATATTCCTATGGAGATTGTTACGGATTAGCGCGCATATCCTGCTCGCTATTACGCTGGCGTAGTAGGTGACCATACCACTCATTAGTCTACCTACGGACACTTTACTCACGGTGTTCTATCAGAAGAAGTAAACTTGCCACGGATACGTATAATAGTAGTTTATCTTAAATGCCATAGGGACTTAAACACGCACCATCTAGTCTAGATCACTCGTTAATAATATATCTCAGTCTCATTGTTGATTAACCTGTACCGTGAATGACTACTCTCTAAAGATAGTTTTTCCAGGCTTTATTTGAGTTATTTACCTGATGTACTCCCACATAAATCATGGAACTAAATTCTCATAATGATGTCTTATAATCATATTCTCTTGAGTATGTACTTTAAAGTACCCTTATATGGGTAATTTATTAGTTATCTTATTCTCGTTTCATATAAGGCACTGAGTACGACCTACTCAATTACTCCATACGGGAACTTACGTATTATATACACCGAACCTCTTAATGTACTATAATACCAAGATTTTTGTTTTCCAGTTTTGGTTATGAAATATAAACTGGCATTACCACGACTACAAGCGATATTAAGACTACATGGTGAGAAGTTTAATATAATACTATATATTGTAATACATAAAAGTAATTTAAGACCTCTATTGTATTTCTTTATATTATTTATGGGTTAAATGTTCCCAGTGGTTATATACTGTATTTATCATCACCGATTTCCAAATTTTAATGCATATCAATAATGGATTACATGATATCTCAAAATATATGCGTTGATGATTATCAGTGTATGAGCTACCCCTTAGTCACATCAAAAACCTTATCACATACTCACAAATAATATATATGACAACTATTACATGAGATTATTATCCGACCTATTCATATAGCACATTCTGTCAATTTAGGTTACCGTTTATTGTATGTTTAGTACCTTCTATATAATATATATGTCACTTCTTATGATACCAATTGGTTCCTAGAGGGATCTTGAGATTACCTTTTGAGGCTGCTAGGATTGAGTTTACTATCTATATATCATCTTCATCTAAGCCATCCTTTTTTCTATTAACTATTAATATGATACATTTATTTATAAGTAGTCAATGAATCGACTTCATCAATTATATTATTAGGTGTTATATCGGAATATGTGTGATTCTTTACCAATAGTTTCACAAGTTTGTCACTTCTTTACTCTCTCTACTTTGTAATGTTTATTATTTAGCCTAATCTTTATTTCTCTCTTATCATAAACGTTCATTGTTATATTACTCTTCCATTCACAATTATCTCAAACATCGCTAGATATAGAATGCATTAAAGTTTGTACTTAGTTTTATCTCATAGAGTGAATAGTGAGAGAAGTAACCAGATGAAGGAGAGGTTAAAAAACATTGATTTACAGATAGTTCAATATGATTAAAATAGTAGTAACAACCTATAGAAAGAGCTAATGAACACCCTCATCTGCCTAATTTAGAACCTTCGAATAACTTTCACCAGATTCTATAACTTTGAGGTTATATTTGATAATACTAGAGCGAGCAAAATTCTATCTGTGTGTGTGGTTATTCTAATGAACATACACCACCATGGCACTTATTGACATATGAGAGGAGATAATAGACATATCGTGGCCTACCACCTATCGATAATGATACTAGGTCAACCTTAGTGCTAGGAGAGTAGTGTTACACTGAGTCATTCCACCATCAACTTGCTCTTTAAGTTCTGCTCACATATGCATTCCATGTCTGAGTAATAATATCTTAAAAGCTATGATGATATGTATGTAACACAGCTTTAAAAACTAAGTAAATCTAGTTGTATAGATGGCTTGCCATCTGTTTTCTTTTTTGTTATAAAATATGTACCGAGATTTTTTATTCAACTGAGCTATTATTTTATCATACACTCTACTGAGTTCTTTAGCTTCCACTTTTACTATCATGTATCTCCATTTCTCATAGTATGCTAATGCTTTCACAATATCAATTTATATGCTCGTAATAAATCTTCTATTCTGAGATAATTATATTCTGTTTTTTATTGTTATCTATGTTGGATGTAGCTCTCTTACCGAGTTAATATGCTCGTTGTGTCAATATGATACTGATACTTCTTCTATTCTATACCTAGTATTATCTATGTCCTTTTCTATGTATAGTGCAATATTAACGAGTCATCTCTGTATTATTCGATGATAAAAATTCAGCTATAGTTCATTTAGAAAAACTATTTTATATATAACGAATTTCTATTTATGTTACAAGTGTGTTTTATTATTATCACTTACTATTATCAGGAATACGTGTACATGAGTTTTCAGAGTTCATACATCAAAACTAATTATTATATACAAGTAAGCGATGAAAGTATGTAATCGTATTGAGGCATCTTACTCCCTTATTAGAATCTGCAATATATTTATTTATACATAAGCATCTCTTTCCTACTCAGCGCTCAGTTATGATCGTATATCTATACCTGGAGTTATATAGACGAGTGCATACATGATGCGTATATGGGCAGGTGACCACCATAAATAAAATCTAAGTGGATGAAATATACAGGGTAGTTTCACGCGTCTGGATATAGGTAGCGCATCGGATTGAAAATCTAATTCATATTATTTCTTATAATATGATATACTTTGCGCAAGCCATGAACATCAAAAGTTTCCTTATTTCATAAATAGAGATCTCTAGAATAATCTTTTCTCTATATAATCATATGCTAATTTGAGACATATTTACTTTCTATATATAAGACTCTTAATATAAATTCAGTATCTAATTTATATATTTTTATTTATATTCTCTTATTCCCATATTATTGCGAGTGACACGTGAAATCTATAATTCTGTCAGATATTATATAGTGAATAAGTATCATCAATGCTAATTTAAGCTAAAAGTTGCAAGTATCCGTTTCCTCCTAACTGAGTGGCAATTCATCTATTATGGTATGATGTTGACTTATAGATAGTTCTGAATATCTGTGCCGAAAATCTGCACTTGAACTCGAGCTCTCTATTTGTATTTCTGTAAGCACGAGCCTTATCATTGATGTCAACTTTCTTACAACTACATCGCATATAATAGTGATACTTTGAGAAATTCGTTTGCTACAACCACTTCCCGTGAAACTTGAACATCTGTTATTATATGCAAAGTTTAATGGTCGTCGACTAGACACGTGTAGCATTGCGGTTCTCTAACTTTTCAGCATTTCTCTATAAATGCGATTATCTATATATGATTGCAGCTGTATATATAGAGGTCAGATCAGATTGCTACAGAGAGCTTCACATTACCTTAGTTTTTGAAGCCAACCTATTAATCTACTTCTCTCAAAGTCATTTTCTTGCTCTCCTCCCTTAAAAATAATTTGCTATATAAATCCACTAATCGCGTTAGAGTCGCGTGTTTGTGCCACAATACTCAGTATAGTGTACTTCTATCCTTTCTCTTCTATAATGCCTCGTATTCATTATTATGAAATCTCTTCGTAATTGCTGGCCCACGAGTGTGGATTTATTCTCAGTTGCTTACAATTTTTCTATTTAACATCTATTTCTTTCACAGATATGTGACCTCTCTTTATAGAGTATACATCTGGTACTCGACTGTTCACATTTGTCTCAGATTGATAGAGAGTCCTTTATATCTCTGAATTATTTATTATTTATTCAGATAATAAAAGTTACTTATATTTTTTGAATTGACGATTATCTCAATTTCGTAGAGTTTTGGTAAAATGAGAGATTCCTCTCTCTAATACGATTCATTTAATTGGCTATCACTTACACATGCTAATATAAAGCTTAAATTGATATTTGTGGTCTATCTTTTTATAATCCCTCTCTACTTCTTATTTAGAATGGTATATTATATCATACTATGATCCCTTTTTCATTCCCGTCAACAATACGGCCATATTTGCTATAGAAGGTATTTGTATAGCGATCTATCTAATGTAATCCCTAAGTGGAGACCCACTCATAGGGATCTGCTCAGTACTCTGATCTTGTTGCATCAAGCTCTGCTCTCCTCGACCACGCTGCTTGAGAGTTATATGTTAATTGATGGCTCTTTGCACTATCGGCTGGTGGATAATATATTCACATTCAGTTTCTATCTGTGCACCTAATACTACACAAACAATAACGATCTCTCAATACTAATTGTTAACTATATATATATATTAATTTCAAACATAAAGTTTTCACATTTCTATCTTTAATATATCATATTTTAAAGTCCTTTACACAATATATTTTCCACTATATCTTATTTCACTACTCATTAATGTTATATTTACTATATTATGTCAAACTTATACTGCTTATATATATGTCCAATCATCTACTATATAATAAATAGCATCCACTCGCTTTCTCTCTCCCTTATACTATATGTATATCCTGGATTCGATTATGTGGTGTAAGATATTGAGTAAATGTTAAGGTTATTGTATAACGCTCGATGCCGCGTATGGCGTTAGCATCTTGTTTTTCTATATAGTCCGCGAGTGACCGCCATCTATCTAGTGAACGTGGGCTCTCCATGAATTCCCTATCTGTTATGATTCATTTGACTTCTCTATATACCACTTCGCGTTACCTATTGGTCATATGTTTCAATAACGAATCACTTCTATCGCGCCTTACACTCCTTCGAGCTGCGTATCGGCATCTACAGTGCATTTAATTCTTAGGCTCATTCATGCACGGTCAGTCGACGTTAACCGCGCGGTCTCCATTCCAGTCAATGATATTATGGTTCTCGTCTCGCTTATCGTCTTTCCTTGTTCTATTTTTTCTCACATGTACACTGAGCAGCTAAGATCACTATATGCTGAGTGATTATTCTTTGTTCACTTTCCTATTACCTTACTCCTTTTGTTAGGTGTTAATCCATTTTTATCTCTCAGTTATAATCCTGTTCTGCTGTCACGCTATTATGTGTTTTCCTATCCATCTCGTCTCATGATCTTTTATTACTAGCGCGCTTATTCACTTCTAACCTTCATGGATAGAGCGTCTACTGTATGCTTCCTCTTCGAATGCTTCACACCTGCAGTGCGAAGTTATCGATCTTCTATTCTCTGTACTGGTCCATGAAATTGGTTGTCCACATTCTCCACTCCCGATCACATTTCATAGCATTTAATGATGAGTGAGTGAATCTCTAATATACTCTTTTGTTTTGCTATGATATTTATTGCCATGACCTCTTCATCTATCATCTTTTGTCATTCCTATTATTTTTTTAAACATATACATCTCTTCTTGAAAGAGTAAACATCTTTTTAGTCTTACAGCTTTTACGTTTCTCAATAACTCTTCAATCTCTCTTTTACCCACAGATTATTGCTTCCCCTTTCCATAATTAGTACTACCTCGTTATTACATCACAATTCTGAAATTCTTCAAGCCTGTCTCAGTGCAGATCCTTCTCCTCTATGTTTAAATTACCTTCAACCTAGCTACTTACCATAATTTCCTGTCCTTTTCGGTGTAATCTCACTATTCCTACTAATATAAATATAAGTTTTTCTCCAACTCTTTAACAATAGATTGCATTCTCGCTTAATAACACAAGTCTGACACATTTCAGATTCTTCACTTGATATTGCTAGTTCAGCATCTCTCTTCCCTCGGAATCCACGGTGCATGCTCGTCTGTCAAATGCTATTACGTACGCGAACACAATAGATGTATCCCGCATTTATGAGTGATTATAACACAAAGGTTGATATAAATATTTCTCAGATGGCAATAATGAATTTTTCTGTAGTTATTTTAACATCGATCCATATGAAATTTCATATTGTAATCACAAATTTATATCTAATAATTGGAAGAATGTATGTGAGGAGCGTAGGGGAATGCTCAGAGTTCTTAAGGCCAATATTATTATTTCTATTAAGTTTTCAATATTCTGAATACTATAAATATTTTATTCACACTCCTTTTTATCTTCTTTATTACTTTACTTCATTATTGCATCTTTACCACTTCCTTTATTACTTTCATCTTTCAAAGTTCAAACTCTTCAAATACCTGTGGGATTTGCTCAGTTTTAACAATATATTGTTTCATAATAGTACCTGTAATTTATCGATAACTATTATACCTTTATATTCCCAGCTTCTTGTTTCTTCACCTCCTTTTATATTTAATGACTTTACAAAATGCCTCTGTGCTCTACATCACCCAAATTCCTACAATAAGTCTATAATCTCCAGTATATAATTCTTGCGTGTGTCAACAACTAATACTAGCGGGCACCTATTTCGATGGTGATTTTTAGTTCTAAGCATCAATTTACAGTTTAATTTCCTATAGCTCAATCCCCCACATCATTATTATACATATCTCTATCGATATAATTAAAAAGGTGGACCAATTGCCATGTTTTTTTCTTGACCAATCTTACATAATTTATTCCTATCATTCCGAGGTGAGATTCCTACTGTGTGACCGTTGATTAAGTTAAATATTATTACGACTTGTGCTTCACGAGCGATTTTATGACGATGCCTAGCTATAGGAATCATTACAGAGGCGTGATGCAAATTCGGAGCTATCACTCCTTGAGAACCATTTGTTCTCTTATAACAATATATCTTAGCATTCACATTGAGTGTGACCATATATATCATTATTATACCAGTAACACTGTGGAGTATGACAACGTATCGAACATTGCGCATTTCCTCATGTTAGTCATACCTAAACTGTCAAGTCTATCCACATCGGCGACCTCATCCATTTAATCACAAATCTCGAAATAATCGTTCAAAAAATCACAATCCTATAATCCAATTTATTAGTGATAGCTAATTATCCACTAAGCATTTCTTGTAATTCTGAATACACGACTATCCATACCTCGAATACGGCTAGCTCTTAGCTTCTGAGAGATATGATATGCCCTTTTCATAACGTAATGGTCCACCTTTCCATCTAGTTCTAGTGTGAGATAATTCGATACCTCTCTGTTTTCTCATTAGAGCGTTAAACATTGAGCAATACAGAATAATCTTACATTTATTTGTATAGATCGTTTGTGACATCATCATATAGTTGTATTTTGTGTAAAGTTATCTTTACATCGGTTAACAACAACATCTTTTTCGCCAAATGACTCCAGTAAGTATTTTTATATGGTTGGTAAGTCCAACGTGAATTGGGCGTATTAAAATAGACTCTAAGCCAAAATTTTTGTTATAGCCATTCACTACTTATTTTTTGCGTGATTACATAAAAAAGTGTTTGTGGATACTCCATCCTTGCGAGAGCGAGTCTGCAGTCGCATTTCTCGATAGATCTCTTCGTCATAGTATTATTCTATATTTTAAAGTTTATGTTATAATATAACTGTCGTTAGTCAAAAAGGTTGTCTCCACTCACGATCTATTTTATGATAAGAGTTTATCTCAAACTAAATCTAAATTGGTCTATATTAATTCAGATGTGTTATCACTCGAATTGAACTCTTGTTCCTTGTTTGAAACACTTCTATTCTTGTAAGTATTATCTATATAGTTAATTGTTACTAAAATTATTGTCGATTCTATCATATGTTATATTCTCTTTGAAAGCGCCTTCTCCAAATTGTGAGAGAAAAATCGCTGATAAATATCGTGGCGTACGCTATAGGCTTTAAAAAACTAATCTCATATTTCCACTCGGCCCTTATTTATTCTAAGAGACTTTTTTTCATGACTATGTATCTCAGGAATAAATTATATCCATACTAAGAGAGCCCTTCAACTAGGTCTGTATATTAATATGGAGTTGGTTGCTATTAATACTTAAACTTTTCTAAATTGTAGTGTAAAGTCAATAATCTTCTTCAATCTATATCTTTTAAAATTTCAAAATGTATCTAAAATGCGCGTTTGCATATAAATACGCGATTCTTTCCATGTCAAGGCACATTATTATGATTTTCTTTCGTGATGTACTGGAGGAGAAGATGTATTGAGAAAATGTTTGCCACACGGCGGAGTTGAGCTTTTTAGCTTTGAGTGTTGCCGTTCCTAAAGAACATCTCTAGCTCGCTGCTCACAATTGTATTTCTGTCTAATTTGATCTTCATGTTTTTGTGACATAATTCTGTCTTCAGAGATCATTACTTTTAGTGTATATACCCTGCGCTGGGTATTTTTTTAAGTCTCTTCCTGACAATTGACATTGTCAAACATGTTGTCGATCCCCTCAATGTTTCCTCTACTCACATCGCATCCTCACACTTATGATCATGTTTAGGCAGGTTCTTTACACGATACGTCTCTACTTAGAGTGGTTGTGAGATAGAGCTTCGTATTATTTTCTCCCATCTTAACTGCAGTATTTTGGATTAATGTTATGCTTTTGTCTATTATCCTTTCTTATAAACTTCATGTAGGTTTATTGTATCCACTTACTATTAAAGATCTTCTATAGGTTCCTCTACATTGTTACACCCCTTGATCTCTAAAGGGTTTATGGTAGATATTCTGTGAGATATAAGTTCGTTTCCATTTTATCTGACAATAACACTCCTTAGCTTATCTCAGTCTAGAGGATAATTATAATGAGCTTGTAGAAGCGGTACTCTATCTTACTTATATCAATCTCCATGACCGACTTTTGTCATTTATATACTCTTACGATGTTAAGGTAATTTCGACTACTCTTATTCTGAGCGTATATATAATAGGTGTCATGCTCTCGATATATCAACAATCCTTCCTTATAGCGCTCCACTTCAAATCGTGTATTTGGTTAATGTTCTATGATCCATTCTCAAGATCACACTCTGCCAATTCTTTTATTACATATCGTGTGATTCTTATCATCAATGTGATAGTAAATTTAAACTTTTGTCCTTTCTCACTTACCTATCACATATATGATGTACAATGGGCTCTCGAGAGTGAAACATCAGAGCAACTCCATACTCTTCACTCATATATAACTATAATGATATCCTGTCGTTATCTTTCTATTCTATACTCATGGTACTAATTACTGTCTGAGATAAGGAATATGTTGTTGCGTCGTATCTCGGTGGTAGTACAAGTCAATGTTCGTGTGTTAAAATGAGAAAAAGGATAATTTAATGCTCCAAGAGATCTGTAAAATAAGGAAATATAAGCTAACACATCATTAATATATAAAAATTAAAAAAAAGCACATAAGAGAGATATTTTGTAGCTGTAATATATTATTACTGCGCACCTTAATTCTGTCAAAAATTATTACACTCTATATTGGAGCATATTTTAATATGTCAAAAAATGATAATCAGTGATTCCAAGGACTATATAATGTGTCTTCCTACAAATGTTCTTATTTTGTGTGTAATTACTTATTCTGAATTTCTGCCTCATTTATAGTATTCACTGTGGTAGTACATCCTGTCAAAATCTATCGATTACTGCGTCATCTGATTTTATCCTTGCATCACACTGCACTGTCGATTAGGTAGTCGTGAGTGAGTTTGCACCGTACTTCTGACTATATTATTTTATCACATGCAAACTCATTTTATGATCATATCTTGATTACGTAGGTCTTGTGAATCTCTCAAATAGAATTCAATTCGCCATAAATATCAGTCGCTACTGTTCTTTTTAGTATGTCGGTCACCTGTTTGAATATAATTGAGGCCTTTTTACTTATGAGATATCATAATGAATCCGTGCCTCCCCTCCCTATTCACCCTCCCCCTGAATTTACTCCATGTATTGAGAATACTATCGTCCAATAACAATCTATCCTTGAGTATTATTACCCAACTCATACCTATGACTTATTATTTGCTGATATCATGTAATTATTCACAGTCTTCTCTACATAGTGCTCTGCGTGCCATGTGTTTCCATTGCGCAGAGTCTTTTATTATAATTTTTCTCATCAATAGTCTGTTATGTCTTGCGTATTCCATCAACTACATTTATTTTGTTACTGGGATATCAATTCTCTCTCATCTTGAGTTCTCTATACACAAATTACCTTTTTCTTGTCTTTTATTGTAGCGGAATAGTTTGTATGTGTGTTTATCAACTCTCATCTTCCGGTGCATCAATAACATAGCGTCATTCTTCGATTAAACTACATTTTATGTCCTCTATTCTTCATCTACTTAAATATTTTACCTTAGTTAACATCTTGATAGTTTCTTTTCAATAATAGTTCTTAGATCCATCTCCGATGAGAACTCTTGCGCCATTCGGCCATATCTAAGGCTCAATATTCACATAGGCATAAAGCACCCTTATTTTGTAATAGCTGAATAATTCATTATAGGGTCATGTTAACATTTTGTATCGTTTTTCTAATACCAGATGCCATAATGAGACCGCCCTTTATCTTATGTTGGATAACCATCACTCAATTAATTTCTTTCACTAGTCCGTGTTGTGAAAAATACAAATAGATTTGTGTGGCTGTATGATGAAGGCTCTTGAAAGGCACGAGACACAGACCAATAGTTCTTAAGAAGGCGAATCAAATTATTCTAACTCATGGTTATATAATATTCTGATTTCCCTAAATTAATGACCTGCTTCAATCTTTCTTTCTTATTATATTATTTATATCATTTATGTATTTATCTTGTCATATTTCAAGCCGTTTATGACTACGTATTTTATACATTGTAATATCTCACTCTCTTCAATCCCTATCTTAAGAAATCACATCATCCGCGTGACCGAATCATAATCTATGCATCAAACTTGGCTATTGTACTTTGAGCCTGTTAAAATCTCAAAATTATACCGATTTATAAATGTCCCGTCTCAATTTAATCCTATATGTTTTGACTTACAGCTTCCTGTTCTCTTCTTTTTTAGACTACAAATGCACACTTATCTTAACCCAAAATATCTTAAGATGTTTAAGCCATGTGTGCTCTTTAAGTCTCCTTTCCGAATTACGAGCTCAGACAGATAATTTACACATATATATTTTTAACACTATATGTTTTATGAGTGTTTTGATGGAGCTTTTAACACATGAACATCTTCATCCTATAATGCATTTATCTTTCTCGAGATAATTATCAAACTTCTACACAACTCACACCACATGAAGAATAAAATTAAATAATTTTATATTTGATGTGAGTACATCCAAAGTCACTAGTACACTCCTTATATTCTTCTTATATCTCTACCTAAACGTCGATAGAGCAGCGACTACTCTCGAGAAAAATCTTGGTGAAATTACTATCTTATGAGATTGCGCTTAAGGCTATTATATTGTTCTTATATATATGTCAATCCATTTTGACTATCTCCCTGTATAAAATTTCTGAGCTACCTAAGATTCCGACATTATAAAGATAATGATGAGTGAGTCATTGGAGTGAGGCACTTACAGGCAGTGTATAAATACTTAAAAAACACGTCACTTTTGTGGCTATAGTACGAGTACTCTAGCAGAGGCACAGATACTATATAGAAACAAGTATCTAATAATATATTATTAACTTTGATGTGAGGAAGAGACGCATATCATGCTTTCAATGATCAAGATTGCCTTTCGAGTGTGAGTGCACAATAACGAGAGCGAGCTACTCCTCCTAGTACCTATTAAACTGATTAACATATATAATGTTAGACTGAGTTTGGAGAGACAATATGTGGATATAACAGTTAACACTGTATCACCGATTATACTATACTTATTGAGGACTCGCCAAACATACTCCGAAAAAGATCTTAAACAAACACTACTCAAATTATATAATATAGATGTGCTAAGATAGTATAGTTTATATGTAATAGACTGTATTTATCTTTTATCACAAACAAGTCAAATCTTCGTCTAAGATATACTAAGAATAAATTTACTTTCTCGACTATATCAGAAAAGACATCGGTGGATGTGCACGTGTAAGAGTGTGAAGCATATCAGGATGACCACTTCTCGTAGACTCATCACTTTCAAGAGGAAACCTATCTCATAAATAATTTTATATTTATATGATTCTTTCTCGTGTGAAACGTATTCCATCGCTGTGTTACTTCTATAAGTACTATCCTTCTGTAACATCGCGATTTATCACCTAGTGTACTCGTATGTACGTCTCTGTAACTCCATGTTTTAATTACTTTTATACTAGTTATTCTATTTTTTAAGTTGCGCACAAATAGGTCTACTATTTAAGAGCGATGCTCTTAGCGTCTTCTCCGCGATACATCTACTGTCCAATACTTTACAGACTGTATGTAACATTAATTAGAATATAGTTACTATTCGTATCTCGCGTAACTAATATTGTTGCTCTTTACAGTGTCTTATGCTTAGTTCCGCTTAACAATACTCGCTTAGATAACCTCTGACATCTTCAAAAATATATTTTATACAGTCTCTATTTCTATATTCTCGCTGTAAGGCTCGGCTGTACTTGATTCATGTTCTATCGCCTTTTAATATGACTTACTACCAACTATCACACAACTCATTCAGACATGTTGACATACATATTTTACTCCTTTTCGTATGCGTGCGATGAGCTAAGCTACATAATGTTCTACCATGTTCCAGAGCTGAGAGCTCTATTCAGACAAATGCGAGCTCACAGTTGAAACATATGCGATATAAATTTTATTAATATTGCGCGGATCTTGTTGAATAGTAGAGGTCTACTGACGGAGCTTCACGAATAAATTTCGTTCTCCTTTTTTTTCCTTTCTGGTTAGGCGAGTAATAAAGAGTGTATAAGTTCATGCATTTAAACTCTATTCTTGATTGGATAACTTTCCAAGTCATGACTTGTTCAAACTCTTGCACTATACGTTAAAAAAAATTTAAATTACAATATATTGCAGAAGAAAGTTGTATTTTTTCTCAAAATGATATAACTCTGCTTAAACACTCTCTTTTTTCAACACATTATTGACGTTATGAGGATAAATAAAGCGATATTGAAATAGTTCTTTGTATAATATCTTGTTGGAATGCTGGGTTGTGCGTCTTAGCCACCAACATTACGTCTAATACAGGGTGATTGATTCAGAAAATCCTAAGGAACGAAATAAATAAAATATAACACAAATTCAATATGAGAATGCAATTAAACGAAAATTCCGAGAGAACATGAATTCTAGATTATATATATTTTACGGTATCACGCGATTCGTGCTTAATATAAATAATATAGTAGAAATAAATTATAACAGTACCATAATGAACTATACTCTAATTAATATTTTAGTAAAAAATATTTTTACACGTAAATTAACTATAATTTTAAAAAAAATTTTGAAAGAGGAGAAAACTATAATATTTATATAATATTTATTTCATGTATTTAAGAATTTTGCACTCTTAGAGTTGTCTAATATTGAGGTTTATTAAGATATAATCTAATATCTCATAATAATAAGTCAGTGAGATATTATATTTCTCTAAATATTTACTAAAATGTATATAATTATAGCAGAGAACTTTCTGGATTTGCTAAATAAAGGGTCTTCTTTATATGATCCTTGATAGTTATGCGTTGTCTGATAAAAATTTTGATAATATTTCTAAGTCAAAAAAGATGGGGTGTGTGTGTGAATATTTTTTGATGTATATTGATTAAAGAAATTGCCAAAGAGTACTGCTCATTAGATTTTTATGGTTTGTTGTTAACCTAATTGTTAGTTTATTTTATTCAATATTATATGATTCAAGTCACAAACCTTACAGTCTGTGCATTTTGAAAGGAGACACTAGATTGGGATCATATTTTATATAGTATAGAATAGTTTTTCATATTTGAAATCTTGATATTTCTCGTATTTTTTGAATTATGAAATGTTGACATTTTTACTGTGGATAATTGATATTTGAAGCCATTTAGGTAAAACAAGTGTTCAATGAATTATGTCATGTTAGGTGGCGGGGAAAAAATGCTATGATATTGTGACCTACGTATGCGTAGTTGACAAAGATCAGTACATATTATTTTGTTTTTATATTTTACAGTTTAAGTCTTGAAACAAATAACTCACGACCTCTTGAAGGATCAACAAGAGTAGAAGCTCCTGTAGAAGTACTTGATATGGAAGTTGAAGAAATTGGAGATTCTGAAGTTAGTATTTTAAA
>JABUQX010095174.1:0-12500 GCA_015478945.1 Trachelipus rathkii
TAAAAAATTTTTTGGAGAAATCGCCAGGTTTCTATGCGAATTAGACTTATTTGATGTATGCCGCTGGAGTCCTGTAAATGCCTTGTTTTTTTATATCAGGTCTGGTTTTGTTCGCTTACAGACATTAAGAAAAAATCTATTTTTCGTCCAAAAATCCAATTCCTGGGATCATAAACATTCGGTTTTTCCGTTTTTCTGGGTAAATAAAAGTCAACGTATCCAAATTCATTCATTTATTATATACTCGATTACATTTGATAAGTTTAATACATGTACATGAGCGTTACGTGACACAAAAGTTCAGAGTTCACGGCGTAAATCTCCGTTTCTCGATTTCCGTGTGTGAGCAGCTGCTGGGTTGTCTCTCTTCAGCGACCAGCAGTAGTCCGCGAGTACGTCCCACCTCCCCTGGTACCTCTCCTCCATTTGACGCATGTCCTGATGGAACCTTTCTCCCTGCTCGTCGCTGACCGCACCAAGGTTTTCAGGAATCCTCTCCATGTGTGAGAACAGGAAATGCATCTTTATACTCATCAAACACCCTCGAGGTTTTGGAAGTTTTTTATCATGCTGTTGATGAGTGTCCGTAGTTTTGCTGCGTTCTTGTTTCCCCAGGAGTTGTTGCACCACCTGCACAAAGACCTCCAGCCGGGCACTCTGGTGTGTCATAGAGTTTTCGAATCTGTGGTCTGATGCTGGCGTATCTGTTGGGCCATCAATAATGCGCCTTCAGCTTCTCAATGTGATCCAGGGAAGGCTCGGTCACAGGTGTTTGATGCACTCATTCCTTGTCCAGAGCGCGCGTGAACTGTTCATTAACCTAAGCTTTGATGTGAAGCGTGGGATACATAAATTTTTCCTCGTCAAAAGAGGTTGTTTATGATGTTGCGGCCCAGGTACTAATGCTCTCGCGCCGGCACTCTTTCTTCAATAGTTGGCTGGGCTCTGTCTCGACTGGCTCCCATTACATATAAACAATGGGTTACTTGTGTTAACCGGACTGCTGACATAAGTAGAAGTTCACCATCTAAGGTCCGACGCAGATGATCATTGGTTGCTGCTGATAATTGAATTTTTGTCGAGCAGTACTTTGACTGCTTTTCATATTTCTCTTTGAGAGTTGAGAGTGCGCAAGAGGAATTGAGGCGAACTCGTTCCCGTTGTGTATGAGCACACTCTTCAAAGAGCGCTTGCTACTGTCTATGAAAAATCGCCAATCTCTCGGATCATATTGAGGACCGGTGACATCTCGGCAGTACACCGACGACATCTCGGCAGTACACGAGGTCTTCCTCCTCGCAGAAGTAGCCCATGTAGTCCTGATGCCTTCTACGAAAGAACGTGATACGCGCGTCCTTACCGAGTAGATTTTTCTCTTTGAGTCTGGAGGCCAACAGCTCGGCGGAAGTCTTCGACAAGCTGAGATCCCGAACCAGATCATTAAGCTCACATTGTGAAAAGGCTGCGGACCATCTTGTGTTCCATAATCCTCATCTGTATCTCCTCCCTCATATGCAGTGGTGGCCTCGTCGTCGCTGTCAGGAAGCTCTCTGCACGCTTGTACAGGAAGTTCTTCGCAGTGAGCAACTGGACGGCGGGCAGATGGAAGGTCGGGGTACTGGAGGCTGCTCCGATTCTTCCGGTTGATGTCAGTAGTATCGATGGCGCAGAAGTAACAATCCGATTCATGGTCAGACGGCTCCCTCAAAACATCGGAATCCAACTTCCAGTGAAGTTTTCGTGCCCTTCGTCCACCGCCGGGGATATTCACGCACAGTCCTTGCACACGTTGTGCGGTGCCAGGACTTATTTGGTCACCAGCTTGAAACTTGAAAGTAAAGCCTGTAAGGCGGCTTCACAAAGCCTTGTCATGCTTCTGTGCATTGCCAAGCGTGTATTCTCCGAGATGTAGCAGAAAAAACGTCAGGATTATTCCTGCATGACCGTCGCGCTGAAGATTCACATCTGAAAAGAAAGAAAAAAGGTCAATTAGTCATTTTGAAACAGAAACACATCAGAAGCAACCATTTATATATGAATAATTTAGAAATATAGGATTGAACTCAAAACCTCAGCAAATTTAGACTAATTTTGGTGTTCTGAGTCCAAAAATCACCTTTTGCTCTATCAGGTCAACTTTTTGAGATACAGCCATAGGCCTAACTGACGAGCTATACATATGATAATATCTATGTATAGCTCGTCAGGTAGGCCTATGGCTGTATCTCAAAAAGTTGACCTGATAGAGCAAAACCAAGTGATTTTTGGACTCAGAACAACAAAATTAGTCTAAATATGCTTGAGAAAACCCTGAGATTTTTGCTGTTCCATGAATTTAATAATTAAAATGATAATTAAGAAGCCGCAATTGACCACTCTAAAATGTCACATTAACTCATAATAATAAAAATTACTACTTAAGAAGCAGCATGGTTTTTAGACTGTCAAACCAGTCATACCAAAAAAAATTAGTAATTAGCTCATTGGCCCCTCTAGAAGTCCCAGTCAACCATAATAAATAATAAATAAAGAATAATACTTAAAAGCAGCATGGTCCTTTTTAGACCTGTCCCAATCACCATAATCATTAATAAATAAAAATAATAAAAAAAGCCACATTGATTCCTTTAGAATGTCCCATAAACAATAAATAGAATAATACTTAAGAAGCGCATGTTCTTTTTAGAGTTTCCCAGTCCAACCAATAAATAATAATTGAGAACCGTATTATCCCTCTAGAAGTCCAGTCAACCATAAAAATTTAGAATTAAGAATATTTTTTAATAATACTTAATGTAATTAATGGATAGTATTTATTACTTAAGAAGCCAAATGGTCCTATTTAGACAGTCCCAGCAAGCAACAAAAGATTAAGAAAATAAGAATAATAATTCAGAAACCGCATGGGCCTTATCTAGACTGTCCCAGTCACCCATAATTAATAATTAAGGATATATTTTATCTTTTTTAATTATTATTTTTGGACTGGAAAAGTCTAGATAGGCCCATGGCGGCTTCTGAAATATTATTCTATTTATTAATTATTATTGGTTTGCTGGGACATTCTAGAGGGACAATGCGACTTTTTAATTATTATTCTTAATTTATTTATTGTTGGTTTTGGGACAGTGTAGGTAGTCCCATGTGGCTTCTTAATTATAATACTATTCATTAATTACACATTATTTATTAAAAATTATTCTTAATTTTAATTTTTATGGTTGACCGGGACATTCTAGAGGGGCCAATTGCGGCTTTCTAATTATTAATTTTTTTGGTCGACTGGGACAGTCTAAAAAGGACTGCGGCTTCTTAAGTATTATTCTTTTTTATAATGAGTTGACTGGGCCATTCTAGATGGATCCATGTGGCTTAATTTTATTTTTAATTATTAATGTATTATAGTGACTGGGACAGTTAGATAGGCCCATACTGTTTCTTAAGTACTATTCTTATTTATTATTGATATTATATTATGATTGACTGGGACATTTAGAGAGGCAGTGCTGCTTTTATTATTAAATTTTTATTGGTTTGACTGGGACAGTCTAAAAAGTACCATGCGGTTTCTTGTTTGTTCTTATTTTTTAGGGTTGATGGGAGCATTCTAAGAGGGTCAATGCGCTTCCTAATTATTATTGAATATAATTGAAGCTCGCATTACCCTCTAGAAATGTCCCCAGCTAACCCATAATAATAAGATAATACAACGACAGCCAGTATGGCTCTTTCTCTACCGACAATCCAACAAGTCAACAATAAAAATAATAATTAAGAGCCACATATGCCCTCTAGAAATGTCCCAGTCAAACCATAATAAATAATAAATAAGAATACTACTTAAGAAGCAGCATAGCCTATCTAGACTGTCCCCCACACCCGTTCTTTACCAATATTATATATTAATTAATAATTTCTAATAATTAAAAAATCGCATTGACGCCTCTAAAATGTCACAAGTCAACTCATAATAAATAAGATAATACTTAGAAGCCGTATGGTCCTTTTTGACTGTCAGTCAAAAAATAAAAATTAATAATCTACAAGAAGCTGCATTGGCCTCTCAAGAATGTCCCAGTCAACATAATAAATAAATAAAATAAGACATCCATTATAAGAAGCCAGCTAGGGCACGTTAGAACATTCAGCTATTCTATCCTCAAGCAAAATCTACTTCCTCGTGCCTTTTTACGTGCGCCTCTTCAGCATATCTGTTTTTTTTAATAAGGGTGTAAAATTGTAGACATATTCAAATACTGGCTAACATATCTATTATACGACGTTATACATATAAACAATATATATATAAGTAGTCTGCATCTGGCATTAATTTTCAACTTTTAACCCTAAGCCCTAGCTCTGGGTTCAAATCTTACATTGGAAACAATGAAACAGCAACACTAAGAATGTTCAGACTATTTACGGTTTACAATGCCAATAGTTTTGTTGAAAATTGAAAAAATTATATATTAAATTCAATATATACATATCACTCATACAGGAATCTTTCTAATTTTTTATTTCTATGGAAGTTAAATCACTTAAATATATCAAAATATAAAAATAATAAAAAAATAAAAAATCAAAAATTAAAAAAATCAATAAAATAAAAAATCACGATTTATTTATAAAAATCAAGTAAAAAATCAAACTGATTTATTCATTTGATTTTTTGCTCCAAAGAATCATGATAATATATAAATAATATAAATAAAAAATATAAAAAATATATATTATATATATTATATATATATATATATATATATATATATATATATATATAATATTAATAGTATATATATATATATATATATATATATATATATATATATATATATATATGTAAAGTTACTGTAACGCCCACAAGAGAACGGGAGCTCGGACAAAAAAATTTCTCACAGGTAGCCTCTATGATACATAAATAGACATTTTAGGTGTAAAATAAATACAGAAGAGAAAAGAACAAAGATAAAAAAAAAAAAATTCTCAAAAACAAAAATAGCTACAGCGAAAAGGAATATATTTTTTGGATCCTGGTAAAATTTTAGTAAGGAATATGTAATTAAAGACATACCCAAAGGTATATCCGACCGATGGCATGGATCCGGGGTCTTCTCGGCTCTGGGAACTTAGGGTAGATCTATTTCCCCCCTTCGGGTAAGGGTCTCTGGAATCCCCCGCTCATTTGGGTATTTGGGTTGTCGCGGGGGTTCTCTCTCGTCCCCTCCCCTATCGGGGTATGAAAACGCCCCCTCTGTGTTCCCCGTCGCTCGAGCCCCTACATTGCCGTGTTAATACTTTACAAATAATATATATAATTTCGCCCTTAGAAACAGGTAAAAAAAATACAAAAAAATTCATTTCGGACCCTTAGACATCTATTTATGTATCATAGAGGCTAACTGTGAAAATTTTTTTTTCCGAGCTCCGTTCCGTGTGGGCGTTAGTAACTTTGTCCCTATATATATTAATATATTAAGAATGCATATATACTGTATATTAAATGATATTTAAATATAAATGGATTTAATTATATTATATATTATATATATATATATATATATATAATATATATATATATATATATATATATATATATAATATTCACTATCCCGAAAAGGCCAGGCATTTAACTAAAAAACTATAAAGGTTACACGAAATAATATCATTTTATTAATCAGGAGACCTTTTTATCCCAAAATAAATTAACAAAAATAAAATAAAAAATAACAGCATTTTTAAAAAAATTAAACATTGTTAAATTGTTGAAATAATTACAGTTTTTTGATAAATAAAAAAAGCGGCTTACTACAAAGTTACAGAAGTTATAAATGGATGATTGTTGTTGAGTTACACTAACGAATACCCTCGGGTAAAACAAGAACGATGGATAGAGTCCGGGTTTCTCGGCCTACCGACGGGGGACAGGGGGGGGGGGGGGGGGACTTCGACCCCCTCTGTCCCCCGTCGCTCGAACCCCCTAAAAAAGGATATAAAAAGGTAAAAAAAATAATATTTTCTCAAAGCGTAAAAAAGCTGGTAAATTTTGGCACTTTTGCTCTTCGCGAGACATGCAGCTTTCAAGGTCAATAGAGCGTGCACTGAAGATTTTTACTAATAATTTAAGGAGTTATTTATAAATATAGAATAAATAAGGTTTGATTAACTTTGTTTTAAGTAAATTATTTCCTGGCATCAAATATGTTACCTATTTCCGTAGATGTTATAGTTTTCTAGTTAATGCCTGAACTTTTCGGGATGCTGGCCATATATATAATATATATATATATATTATTATATAATATATAGTAATATATATATTATATATATATATATAAATATATATATATATATACTATATATATTATATATATTTAATATTTTATTTATATATACAAAATAAAGACATTACGGAAAGTAGGAAGTGTATCAGGGATTCGAACCGACGCCATGTTGCGACGAGAACCAACAACGAGAACGTCTTAACATTCGGTCACTCCACGAAGAAAAACTTCCTTCAACCGGACTTTTAAGCGCATGAGCCATTGAGGCTATCAACACGTTTTTCACGTGTCTTTTCTTCATCTTATAATTATATAAATATACTTAACCACAGTTAATTTTACAAACAAATAAAGACATTACTGAAAAGTAAAGAAAATGACGAGGGAAAGACACGGTGAAAACGTGTTGATAGTCTTAAAACTAACCAGGATGTTGAATCTGTGATAATATCCTTATGCTACAATAAATCATGCAGATAATGCATTTTATGACTTCTGGTTTAAAGTTTTTTTAAAAACAAAAAGGTTTTAAAGAAATGAAATTAAAAAATAAATAACAACATATCGCTAATACGATTGTTATGAATATTTACCTCATCTGCTCCGTGCCTGTTCGTACTGTATGCATAGTTAGGTACTTTACTGTGTTAAGTATGAAACTTTGTTAATGTTTAGATTTACTCGAGCGTAAGGTATGTTAGGTTTTTCGTTGTATGTTAATTCTTAGTTCAGGTTATGATATGTTAAGTCTTATTGATGTGAAACTTTGTTACGTTGGCAATATTCGTTGATCAGCTGAAATTAGGTCTAGGTTTAGGTAAATTAATTTGTTTAAGATGTTGCTATGTTAATGTAAAAAATAACTATTTTTGTGATTTGTCTGTAAAAAAGTGTTGAATTGAGGGAGGGTAATGTTCTGTATGTAATGTTAGTTAATTACTGTTGTTAAGTATGGAATTTGTTAATGTTAGGATTTCAATTCATGTATAAGTATGTTAGATTTGTCTTGTATTTATATTCTTAGGTTAGGGTATGATATGTTAGCTTATTGATGTGAAAACTTTGTTACTTAGCATATATTCGTGGTCAGTATAATAAATAGGTTAGGTTATGATAAATTTTTGTTAATGTAAAATTACTGTAAAATATCGTCAAATTATGGAGAGATGCTTCAAAAAAGTGAGCATAAATTACGTAAAAAATGAAAATGTTTGTTACTTTCCTATTGTTAAGTATTGATAATTTGTTAATGTCGACTGTTTATTCGTGTCTAAGGTATGTTAGGTTTTGGTCGTTGTACATTATATTCTACTTAGGTTATGTTATGTTAGCTTTATTGATGTGAAAACTTTGTTATGTCAGCATACTTTCGTGGGTAGTATACAAAGAACATAATTTTATGTTATGTTTATTCCAAAATGATACTCGAAATATGACTGGGGTCAACAGATCAATACCTCGAAAGATCAGGGTTGGGGACGGTAAAGGGGGAGGTAGGGTGGTTGATTTAACTGCATTCCATGATTTACGTTTAGAATATGTAAAAACACAAATTTTTTACGTTTTAAAAGTGAGAAAGTGAAAAATTCCTTTAGTAAAAAAATAAAAAGCAAAGTAAAAAATTAAAAGTTAAAAGTTTTTTAACACAAAATTTTTAAAGAAATAAAATTAAAAATAAACAAAAGTTTTTAAAACAAAAAAGTTTAAAGAAATGAAATTAAAAATAAATAAAAGTTTTTTAAAAACAAAAAGTTTTAAAGAAAAAAATTAAAAAGAAATAAAAGTTTTTTAAAAACAAAAAGTTTTAAAGAAATAAAATTAAAAATAAATAAAAACACATCGCTATACTGATTTGTTAAACGAATATTTACCTCATCAGCTTCGTCCCTGTTCGTTCTGTATGCGTTGTTAGTTACTTTACTGTTGTTAAGTATGAAACTTTGTTAATATTGGCAGTTTATTCTTGCTTAAACTGTGTTAGGTTAGCTTTGTTAAGCCAAAAACTTTGTTACGTTGGCATATATTCATTGATAAGCCAAAACTTTTGTACGTTGGCATATATTCCGTTGATCAGTATGATGAATTAGGTAAGGTGTGATAAATATGTATCATATTATAGGCGAAAATAGTAAATGAATATGTTAGAGATATGTTTGACAACGTATGCATAGGTTACGTATTTAATGCTCGGTAGTTACTTTATGGTTGTTAAGTATGGAACTTTTTTGTTAATGTTAGTGATTATTCATGCATAAGGTATTTTAGGTTTTGTCATTGTACATCATTATATTGTTACATCTTTTTGTGTTCTAAAGCTTTATTCATGACAAATTTTGTTAATATTAGCATATATTCATTGATCAGTATGATAATTACACAAGTTTGATAAATTTTTGTTAAATGTACTATGTTAAAAAAAAATCAGTGATATGTTAGAAAAAGTGTAGTAGATTACGTTCTGCGCTCAATGCTTAGTTACTTTACTGTTGTTGAATATGGAAACTTTGTTAATGCTAACTGTTTATTCATGTTTAAGATGTGTTAGGCCTGTGGAGTGTACGTTAATATTTTCGTAGTTCAGGCGAGGCTATGTTTGCTTTATTGTTTATGTGAAAACTTTTGTTACGTTACATATATTCATCCGGTCAGTAATAATAATCTGACAAAGTTATGCTAAAATTTTGTTAAATATTACTAGTGTTAATCGTAAAAATATCAGGATTGGGTAGGGAGGGGAGGGTGGGTGGTTTTGATTTTACTGATTTACAAGGTTTAGGGAGTAAATTCAAAATTTCTTAAGTTATATATATGAAAAGCGTAAAATTTTAGTAAAAACAAACTGTTTAAAGCATAAAAAACAAAATAAATGAAAGTTTTGTGTTATGTTATACAAAATATGACATGAATCAATAGATCATAGATGGGGAGGGCGTGCGGTGGGGAGGCTGAGGAGGCTGGGGAGGTTAAAGAGGCTCAAGAGGCTCCAGAGGCTCAGGAGACTCTAGAGGCGGTTTGATTTATATAAAAAACGTAAATTTTTTAAGTTATAAACTTAAAAAGAATAAATATTTTAAATTTTTTTTTTTTTTTTTTTTTTTAAATTTTTAAAAAAAAATTAAATTTTTTTTTTTAATTTTTTTAATTTTTTTTTTAATTTTTTTTTTTATTTTTTTTTAATTTTTTTTTTTTTTTTAATTTTTATTTTTTAATTTTTTTTTCTTTTCTGTATCGTGGATACATCATAAGAAAGATGTATACCAGTTTTCGTCGTTAATATGCAATATTTCAGGTTGGGGGGCCGGAGACCCCTTTGGGTGTGTACGGCTATTTAAGCAAATATATGATGTGAGTACCCTTATATGATGGGTATAATACGAGTTTCATCGTCTAATGTCAAATGATTTTCAGGTTTGGGGTCCTGTATCTCATGGTGCTCGTGGGTCATTTCAATCTCGTCTATAGCATGGATTACTTATTGAAGGCTCTTAATACCGAGTTTCAGCTTCTAACGTCAATATCTAGGTTGTGTGGGGCCTGCATCTCCATGGGTGCTCACTAATTAACACTGGTTCAGCAATGATACCTTATATGATAGGTGTATACCCCGAGTTCATCGCTCTACGTTAATATTCAAGTTTTTGAGGGGCCAGCATCCCCCCTTGGGGTGCTCACCATAATTTAACACAGGTTTCAGCAATGAATACCTTAAATGATAGGTGTATACCGAGTTTCATCGCTTACGTCAATATTCAATGTTTTGGGGGTCAGCATCCCCTGGGTGTACCATAAAATTTACAACAGTAATGATAACTTATATGATAGGTGTATACCAAGTTTAGCCTTCTAGACAGTATTTCAAGTTTTTGAAGGGGCTAGCATCCCTGGGGTGCTCACTACAATTAACATGGCAAAAGTAATGATAACTTTATATGATAGGTGTAATACGAGTTTCAGCTTCTACGTCAATATTTAATGTTTGGGGCGGAATCCCCCTCTGTGGGATCCTAGACACCCTATATGGATTTATAACCATCATATTCGAACTTACGACTCGAATAACACGTATATAAACACCAATATTGTTGTTATACGAATGTTTTATTAAACCGCACCGCATCGGCTCCAGCACCGGTGCCGGAGCCAATCTCAGAATCCGCTAAACAAACTCTTTTCTAGAAACTCACTCTGAATCATTCACACCAAATTTTCAACCTTATAACTCAAGCTGAACATTTCGATTTTTTAATGGGGTGGGACGCCCTGGGGACCCAGGGGGACGTAACATCGGTTACGATTAGGGTCTAACACACCTCCAAATTTTAACCAGATACGATAACTCTACCCCATGTAGATATATATCGGAGCCATAGACTGAGCCAAAGCCGACCGGAGCCTAAAAAATCATTTCTAATAAAATAAATAATAATTAATATATTAATAATAATAATAATAATAATAATAATAATAATAACAAAATATAATAAAAAACACCATCGTCAGATCAACACTAACCAATGTCTGAACCACCGGAGCCGGAGCGGAGCGGAGCCGGAGCCGGACCGGGAGCCAGAGTCGGAGTGCGTAAAAAACTATTCCTTACAGGAATCGTTTTCGACTCAGAATCGATTCCCTTCGGGAATCGGGAATCGATTCTTCGACGTTAATAATAATAATAAAATAATAATAATATAATAATATAATATAATAAATAATATAATTAATATAATAATATAATAAATAAATAAATAAAAAAATTGACATACAAATCAATTACCTTATCACTAAAAAACGTGCTCTTATCAGTTCTTATCAGCTAACGCTGATAAGAACAAGCAACACTCGCATTCCCTAGGTTGGCTACGAACTCCTTACCATACTACTATTGACAAGTCCTAGGGTGCTTTGTGAATTTGCATGAACATGTTTGGTGATTGGTTCTATTTGGTTGACTGGTATAGTCTCGATAGGCCCATGTGCCTTTTTACTGTCTCTATATTTCCAATGTTTCTTATGTTCTGAGTCTTACGATATATATATATATATAATATATATATATATATATATATAAATATATGATATATTATAATATATATATATATTATATATATATATAATATAATATAATATATATATATATATAGTAATATATATATATATTAATATTATATTATTATATATATAATATATATATATAATATATATATATATAATATATATATATATATATATATATATATATAATTATATATATATATATTATATATATATATATATATAATATATATATATATATATATATATATATATTCTTATTTAGATTCTGTCTCTTCAAAAAACCAAGGTGTCCAAACAACGTCAATTCAGTGAATGCAAAGTTCAATACAATGAATTCAGATACCTGAGCCAACAATGTATGGATATTATAACAGCTTGCAATTTGGGAAAGAAGTGCCTGTCGGATGCCTGACTTTTTACTCTGTTCTGTAAGTTAATATTGTACATAACGCAACACATCATATATAGTATATATATATATATATATATATATATATATATATATATATATATATATTAATTTATATATATATATATATATATATTATATTTTTATTTTTTTTTTAGTATATATATAAATATTATATATATATATATTGCTTGAAGTGTACTTTTCTACGTAGTTTGTATATATTGAATTTATTTACCCTTGTTCAATTAAATCTTTTGTTTAAAATTTTAATTTTTTGCAAGTTGTAACTGTTATATTAAAAATATAAATTAAAAACACGATCGAAAATTTTTTTTCATCACCGAAGTAATAGAGGTGGAGGAATACTGACGATAGCTTTCACCTTCAAAGGCCTCTTTCAGTCGTCCGATAAGGTCAACACCAACTCAGTGAAGAAAGTATGCTGGAACTATTTACGATGTTATTTTTGATTTGTAGAAGAAGGTGGCATGGGGCGGAATTCGTATTTTTTGATTGCCAACCGTTTGATTTTTTTCGGAAAGTAATTTTATATTTTTTTATTTTTTCAAAAAAGTTTTTGTATAATAAAATTTTATAGGGGAACACAAATGATTGCTCAATAAACATATGCGCATGCAGACACTTACAACACTATACGAAAAATCAGCTGGACGTGTATGTAATGCATATAAAAATTATACGATCACACACACAATCGGAACTAAGTGACGTCATACAAAAAAATCAAT
>JABUQX010095174.1:22500-30876 GCA_015478945.1 Trachelipus rathkii
GAAAAGAAGAACAGAGCTGGAGGTAGTGAAGAAAGCTGAGGAACACCACAATTAGTAGATTTGAAGGATGAACGATGGCCGTCTACAACAGCTGCTATAGAATGGCAGGATAGGCAATCAGAGAGATGGATGCAGAATAAAGGATAAATTCCGAAAGAAGCAAGCTTGTAAATCAAAGCTTTGTGCCAGTCACTACTGAAGGCTTTTGATATGTCAAGAATCATCGCAAAAGATTCACCGAAATCCAAAATACCGAAGAGCAGAGAATCAAGATTCAGAGAGAAGGAAAAGAGATCGGTAATTGTGGAGCGTCGTCTAGTCCAATTTACACCAATACTATATTAAAATTATAAACATTTAATCAACAAATTAGTTGAATTTTTTTGAATTGATTTTCGTACATTTTAAGTTTATAGTTTCAATAAAAATGTAAAAAATAACGCTACGAAAATCACAACAGTTAGGCTGAATTCCGTTCGTGTAGGGACGAAGAAATACTGTCGAAATTTGTTTCAGATTAATTTATTTTCGATACATCCATATCATTATTATTTTTTGATAACCGATTTTTTTTTACGATTATCGACGATTTAATTTTATTGACAAAATGTGTTTAAATAATTTAAAAGAAAAATCCTAAGATTTATGCAAGATACAATAAAATAAATAAAAACATTAATATAATAACACTACGAATATATATATATATATATATATATATATATATATATATATATATATATATATATATATATATATATATATATATATTATATATATTATATGTATAATATATATATATATATATATTATATATATATATATATATATATATATATACAGAAAGAATAATGCATGCGGGGAGCTCATCCAAAAACTAATGCCAAGGCACAGAAACCTGAGTAAGACTTGCCTGGCTATCCTTCAAAAAAATCACTATTATTTTTCCGACGAACTTTGTTCAGAGAGATTTTCGCCTTTGTGTGTCGCCGACAAGTTAATTTAAATGATCTTCACTTCTTGATTTTGTTCTTAATCATTTAATTAATTATTAATTATAATTATTAATCGAATTAAAATTAAATTATTAATAAATTAAAAAAAAATAATTATTCATTATAAAATAATAAAATGATTAAATTAAGAAATTCGTCATGGATAAAGTGAGTATTACAATAAAATATATAGAAAATAGGTAAAGTTATTTTTTAATTCCTTCAATAAAGAACCACTTCGCCTCTATTATTATTATTATTATTATTATTATTATTATTATTATTATTATTATTATTATTATTATTATTATTATTATTATTATTATTATTATTATCATTAATGTTGTTGTTATTTTGTGGTTAGTATTAGTTGTAGCAGTAGCAAAAGCAGTTGTAGAAGTAGCAGTAGTATTTGAAATAGTAGCTGGAGCAATATTATTTATTGTTTTGGAGTAAAATAAATTATTGCAGACTGAATCATAATGTACTGCTTTATCACGCCAACCACGAAGCCCCAACATAGAGAATTTTTATCATTCTCCAACTTTTCCTTTATTATCGGAATAAAGATACTAATTTTGATTCAGTCGAACTTTAACTACTAAATATTTTATCATTATCTCGCCCATGCTCATACTATTCTGAATCTCTTTCTTTGAATTCGCTTCTGAAACATTCTGTACGTCCTTCTTTATCTTTTCATTCTCACAATTTAGTCTTTCAACCCAATCAATAATTAGGGAATTTGTTCAAGCCATATTGCATTTGCAAAAGAAAAAAAATATGTTTCTCTGAAAAACTCGTTTTGCAAATACAGCAATGTGATGTTCATTTTTCTTTTTTCTTACTTTGAAAGCTAAATGACGCATCCGTTGTATAATCAAATTCCTAAAAGTTGTATTATAAAATTCTTTTGCAGCTTTATAATTGGTATAATTCATATAGATCATTAAAAATTCAAATTTTTTTTTTTAAAATTTGCAGTTGGGTTTGAAAATTAATATTTTTATTCAAGCCTCAGAAATAAGTTTTTTTTTTTTTTTCATTAAGTTTTGGCAATGTGATGTTCGTATAAAATCTCTGAAAAGGTTACCTGCGATGAACACTATAATTTCAGCCTTAATTATCGTCAAAATAAATGAACCTCCTTTCTTTTTAGAAATTTTATTTACAAATTGCCAAATTTGGTGATCTAATTATTAACCTAAAATATATTAAAATATATAATTTATTTTAATACTTCAATTCAACTCTCAAAACTTTATTCAGATTATGAACAATACATTAATGGGTTTTTACGAAATACAAAGTAGGTTCTACAAATACTAAATGCATCTATTTAAATTAGAAATCTGTAAACTGCTCTGAAAAGTGAGCTGCAGGCGAAGCACAATAGTTTCTTTCGAGCACCCAATAATTAATACAGACATCAAATATTATTGCTTATAATATTGATAATAATTATAACAACTAGTAGTAAAAATAATAGTAATAATAGTGATAAAATAAGTAGATTAATAATAATCGAATATAATAAAGTAGAATACCAGCTATAATAAAATTATTTTAATAATAATAATAATAATAATAATAATAATAATAATAATAATAATAATAAAATAATAACAATTATAATCTGAAGAAATGATAACACTATTATCACTATTATAGTAATAATAAAAATAATAATAATAATAATAATAATAATAATAATAATAATAATAATAATAATAATAATAATAATAATAATAATAATAATACACAGTAAATTTGCAATTGGGGCTATTTACTTTTAAGGAATATTATTTAATTATTCACTTTTCACTTGATGAAGTGAAACAATTAGTGGTAAAGGAATATGAGAACCTCAAAAGTTATTTCTCTTTGAAAGACTTAGTCTGGTATTTTTACTGTTTAAGAATTAAAGATTTTCTGTACTTTAGAGATATTATAACAAGTATTTAAAACTATTGAAATTAAAACTATGATTCAACCAAGTACGGTCCATAATTACTACAGATTGTAAAAGTTTTCTATCACTTGGTGATATCTTAAGTTAAAATTATTATTATTTAAATATCAAAGCAACTCAATTGTATATATATATATATATAATATATATATATATATTATAATATATATATATATTATATATTATATATATATATATATATATATATCTCAATATGTATATATATATATATATATATATATATATCATTGTAATTTTAGTTTCTTTTTTTTTCTTTTTTTTTGTAATTGATTGGACAAAAGTTATACGTAAAAAAAAAAAAAATTAAATGCTTTCTTCAGATTTTTCAGACACATCACAGAAATCGCTTTACAAAACGCGATCTGTATCCTACTCGCAAAAACTCTTTTCTTCAAATTGATAGTAAGTAGATTTTAAATGTTGAATTTCTAAAATTGTCTTCTTGATAACAAGGACCAAGAGCAGAACAAAATTAACCTCTGAAGATCAAAATCTGACAATCATGCATGTAACTTGAGTCTTCAATTACAATGTTATACGCACTACCTCCCCAATCTTTGTTCAGATTATTATTAATAAGAGGGTTGAAATGATTTGCAAGGTTAATTTTCATAACTCGTTTCCAGAAATTTTCAAAACTTTCGAATCCTGTCGAAATCTTTTACAACACAATTGTTAAAACTTGACGCCAACTGAATAAATTTTCATTTCTTTCTTAATTTTTGGAAGATCAAAAGAAACTGACTCTCCATTTTATCTCTAACCTTTTCAAATTTTATTTGCAACCTCAAAAGATTTAATAAAAGCAACCTTGTTGTTTTTATATTTATTTTACATTAAAAATTTTTTTTTTTACTTTTTACATTTTTTACATTTCAACAGCCTATCCTACGGAGTGGTGTCCGGGAAGTTGTGTGAGTCTCTGGTTTGTGACCTGTTGTGGGGAGAAGGACCACCCTTCCTTATGAAATATACGCTTCTCCGGTCCATCCTGTTATTTACTTTTATGTTTCATTTGTTTTATTGTTATATTTGCTCATCTATAGAGACAAAGTCTGGGGTTTAACTTCTATGAAAATGGTTTGTAAAGATAATACGTTGTTAAATCAAGGTGTGCACAATTACCAGCACCATCTCGGCCCCTCCTACTCCCAGACCAGCAAGTGTTTCCGCTTTTATTCCTTCGACTACACCTGAAAGTCCTCTGCCTAATCTCAGCGATCCACCGTCTTGTACGCCCTCGACACCACAGGTGCCCAAACGGTTGGGGTAATCCCGAAAAGGTGCCCCTCCGTCCTAGTCGTTCTCATTTATTTACTCCATATGCTGCTCCCCCTCCGGGAATGTCAGCTGATACATCATTCCCGATATATTACTTATTGCGATCCACCACCTCCAAAGCTCTTACTGAGCAAATAACCATTATTCTTAGCGATGAACTTGAAAAAGCTTTAGGAGTTAAAGTTCCATCTTGTCACCTTTAACGTCTCTCGGAAATATTCCTCTTATTTCCACTCCTGATGAAATAAGAAACACATCCAAAAACACTATTTATTCTTTAGAATAGAAAATCGAAGATATCGCTGTCATTTTAAGAAATCTCCAACAGGAAAGATTTCCCGTTAAAAACGTTTATAGATTTACCCCTCGTCGGGATTCGCCTGATACCCCAAATCCTCGTTTACTGTTGACTTTAGTACCCCTTTTCCACCTTCAAAGTTGAAAATAGGGTTTATAAGCTACAGTGTTCGTACGTTAATTTTCCAACTCAGATGTTGCTTTAAATGCCAAAGGTTTGGTCATCCCCGAAAATAATGTAAGGGACAGGATGACAAATGCCCGGTCTGCGGAGAAGAATTTCAAATTCCCTGTGAAAACACAAAACACTGCAAAAATGTGGAGGACCCCACAGTGCCTCTTCCTTAAAATGTCTGTCTTACCTGTTTGAACAGAAGGTTTTTGGAGTTATGTACCAAACAAAAATTGAGAAGGAGAGATGACATACACCAGCTCAAAGACAATATCCCACAAGACAAAGGCAATCTTATGCTACGATTGCAGCAGCCCCCTTGCTTCCGCGTGCTAATCCACCGACACAACTCCATTCCAGAAGAACTCTTTCCCTAAATTCTAGCCAAACTCAAGCAGTTACTGCAACCTGCCCCCTGCATTGCCTATACTACCGACTTCTCAAATAATCCAAAAGCAGCCCTGGATCTCCCGTTTAAAATGCCATCAGCAACTCTACTCCGAGTATTAGTTTTCAATCAACCAACAATGAAACTAGGTTGGTTTATTTAATCCAAAACTTGGAAATCATTTCTTGCCAAGACACTCTGTCCTAAACCATCACGATGAGTTCGCTAAACTCACAGAAGAAATCTGCATCTATGTCCCATAATCTGTCTCCCACCGTCACTAAATTTCCTGAAAAAGATGTTTCTAACCATAAAGAAAAGATTAATCACGAAGTTAAAGATAATTCGCTAAAATACAAAACATCCGAATTTCTAAAGCAAAACACACTGACCCCAAATGTAAAAAATGCAACTCAGAAGAGACCTTGTCATAAGTCTATTCCTGAGACAAAAGCAGCTACTTCAATAGATTGTGCTCAAACAATCACAGCTATTGAACAACCCACCAACTAACTCTCTGATAGCTTGCACGATTATTCCAGCTCTTCTGAATCCTCCTATAACTCTTCCGAATTTCCTACCTCAGCACTCCCCAAAGGATTCTATGCCTTAGCCGCCTTAGCGGATGAAATGGATCATACTTTCCAAATGGAGCCTGATGTGACGACCAACTCTCTCTCTCTCTCTCTAATGCTCCTTGTGCTTCCGAGAGAGATGAATGGAAAACCGTTCAACCCAAACATTGCAATCGCCCCAAGCGTTCTAAATGGCATGGTAGGTGGCATGAAAGGGGACCCAGAGATTTCATATTTTAACTCAAATTGTACACTTTTCCAAAATCACCCATCTGATGGCTCGCTGATAAAGTCTCTAACGTCAGACCTCCCTACCCCAACGGACCCCATATTGAATCCCAATATCGCAATTCCAACTTCCTTACAAAAAAGTGACACTTTTCCGGTGTCACCTTCTTACACTGCCTCCATGGAAACATTCCCATATTCTCCACCCATTTCTGAACAAAAATGCTTCTATTCCTAAATATGAATATTTTGTTTGCTCTTCCAACGACCAACCAAGTCTATATAATAGGGTGGATTTGGTTCAACCAAATACCACTGAAAACTCTTCCCCAAAACCGGTCGTACAACCCAAATATATGTTGTACGACTATTCCTTACCACCAAGATTTGTTGCTCCTCCTCGTCTAGACCCACGTCTCAGCCTTTCCTCTCTATCTGAATCCACTTCCAACATCACCCCTAGCCACAAAGAGACAATTGTCTCAAAAAGACCATCCTCATAATATTTATAACAACATAGCATGGCCACTTCTTTCAATGGAATTGTCAGGGCTGCTACTCTGATTTTGAAGAACTTGTTCAACTAATAAACATATGTAAACTGAAGTGCATATGTTTGCAGAACTTCGACTATTTTATCGCGACTTCTTCCAACCGTCGGAATATAAATCGCCGCTAACCTCTTAGAATAGGTGTACTGAATACGGGAGGTGTTAGGTACTCATTTATAGATCTGTTTCCCTTTCTCCAGTCACTCTTCAACTAGACTTCATGCAGTGTCAGCACGAATTCATCTACCCACCGACCTTACTGTCTGATCGATCTACTTGGCTCCGAGTAGTGTTTACTAAGGTCGACTTAGCTGATCTTTTTAAGCAGCTCCCTACTCCGGTTGTTATACTAGGAGACTTCAACCTTCGCCACCCCTTATGGGACGAATCTGTCACCTCGTCTAAGTCTAAGATCCTTGCAGATCTTCTAACACTCTTTTCCCTGGGATGCCTTAACACAGTACTCCCTACATATGAACATTTAGATACACACTCATCTTCCTGTATTGATATTTCCTTTTGCTCCTATTTTCTTATGGATCGCTTTACCTGGTTCCGCTTTGATTATTCATACGGCAGTGATCATTACCCAATAGTTTTCAATGAACTTGTACCGAGCCCAATGTTAAAACTTAACTCCAGCTGGTGTTATGACCGAGCGAAGTGGGCTCTTTTTTATTAGGCCGCAGCTATCTCACTTTCTCCCTTCAATAAGCGATTTCCGACTATTGATGATGCCTTTAACTTTTCCCAACAAGTTATCATCACAACAGCGAAGCTTGCATTCCGTGATCTTCCTCAGGTAGGCGTTCGGCAACCATTTGGTGGTCCCAAGAGTGTACACAAGTTAACCAAGAGAGGAAAAAAGCTCTACAGGCAATACAAAAGGACCCGCACAACCCCAAACATGTTTATTTTTAAAGCAGCTGCGGCGAGATCTCGTCGAATTAATCTCCAAACACGTAAACAATACTTTCGAACATAATTATACTTATACTGTCAACTCCACAACTCCCCTCTCTTCAGTGTGGAAAGTTGCACAGAAAATATCTCGCCGCTCCAACAACTCTTCACCTACAGTCCTCCATTATCGGCCTGATATAACCGACACGATCTCAGCTCCTGCAACTATTGCAGAGGTTATAGTTTTGCTAGCCACTCGAGCTCTTTCCAGCATCCTGAAGCCTTTCAAAAATTGAGAATTAACACTGCACCACCAGACTTTTCAACAGCGAAAGGATAAGATCATGTCTATAACCGTCTTTTTACACTTGCAAAGAATCAAACTGCACTGGCGAATAGCAAAGACGGTGCCCTTGGCTCAGACTTAATTTCGTACATAATGCTCCGTCATAATCATCCTTCTGCATCAGCATTCTTGCTGGACCTGCATAACAGAATCTGGATCGAATGCTCTATTCCATCTATTTGGACCACAGCTTTTGTAATCCCTATTCAAAAACCTGGAAAATGTCTGAAGTTCTCAGAAAACCAAAGACCAATTTGTCTGACCTGTCATACTTGTAAATTAAAGGAGAAAATGGTTTCATGTGCCTTCCCCATGTTCTGGAGAGTCGCCAGGATTTTTCAAACTTCCAGTTTGGTTTCCGCAAAAATCATTCGACCGCAGATCCCTTGTTAAAACTGTATCATGACATCCAGGAAGCCTTCTCAACTGGTGCGATGGTTCTTGGTGTCTTTTTGACCTTGAAAAAGCTTATGACACAACGTGGAGAACTAGGGTTCTCCTTAAACTCCACCCGCTCGGTTTCCGAGGACAGCTTCCTCTCTTTATTAAATGACTTCTATCAGACAGATCCATCCAGGTTCGGTGCTGTCCTGTTCTATCACACCACGTTACTCTGAATGAAGGCCAGTGTTCCAAGCGTATTATTA
>JABUQX010095175.1:0-7500 GCA_015478945.1 Trachelipus rathkii
GGAGAGAGATTGTTAGGAGGAGGGCAGGTGTAAGATTTATTGCACTGAGTGAATACCATATGTGGTTAGGGTTTGAGTTTTGCTTGCAAATCGTCGATTCCATTACGTAAGGTGTAAGGTTGCAGTTACGTGTTGCCGGTATTTCTGGCGAGGAGTTTCAGAAGATTGTTTATCTATATTCTTCAGAATATGTTTATATGGTGTTTTGTATTTTTATACGCTCTCGAATTTTATATGCTTATTTGGATGAGAAAAAAAAACACATTGCAGGAATGTATTATCCACCCACAAAATTATGAATTACCGGTAGATTATTATAATTAACTTAAATTCTCTGTTTATAACTCGCATTAGCCTATAAATTCCTGTTTTTTTTTGCTCATTGTCAAAATGAGAACGATTTTTGCTTATATTATTATTAATTTATAATATTTCCAAATTTTTCGTATCTTTCTCATCAGCACCTTAATTAATTGCTAGTATCTTATACTAATATATGAAGAAGTTTAAAAAAAAAAAAACTTATCTCGAAAACTCAATCAGGGTATATATTAAATATATAATTTTATATATTATTACTATTATTATATATATATCTATATTAATATATTACATTTATTAATATATATATTATATATATATATATATATATTAATCCAACAATTAAAAATACCATATCTCCACACTTGCACGCTTGCCATATCCCTAGTATAATTTTCCACCCGAAGAAGGATACGATGTTGGCGCAATAATGTTATATAGCCTCTTTAAACCAGCACAGCATACATGAGAAGAATGAAAATATGCATCTATTGATAAGATAATACATAAGTAGTTCAACAGATCCAATTCCGTTCGAACAAATGAACCGCGACCATATTTTTTTTAAAGACCTTTTTTGACCAGCATCTTTTTGGGCACCTTTGAAATTTTTTTACCTTTATAAACTATTATTTTGGCTTGACCTTTTTTGAGAACCCCAATTATATGTTGTAGAACTTATTACTGCAATTTTTTGAGAACCTTTCCGAATTTTTTGAGAACCGCGGTCCATTTTTGAGAACCCTAATTGTTTGAGAAAACTAACAAATTTTTCGGAAATCCTAATTTTTTGGAATCTCACTCTATTTTTTTTGGGCACCCTATATGTTTTTGGCATAACACCTAATTTTAGGGCACCTATCGGTTCGAAAGATAAGGGTGCGCCAAAACGGTTGCCGTAGAGCTACCACGTTGTAGGACGTACTCGTATCTCCATGGCCTAATTTTTCGAACCTGTGGGGTCATTTTTGCACTCACAGGTAATTTGTTTTGATATCTTCATTTACGGGCTTAGAGCTACGTGGTTATTTGTAATGTCTTGAAGACGTTTGATTTTGACGCATGATATTTATCGGCACAGCTGTTAGGACTTGCCATAAGATTGACCATGGGTCATTTTTTGCCTATGATCTGCCTAATTTTTTTGCCTCAATCGTATAGTTATGTATGTTGAGATAGTGTATGAATTTTTTGTATGCCTTCAGTCAGGCCCTTGCTCCAAAACCGTCACATATTTTCGTTCCCTAGAACTTGTCACGCATGTATGGAATCTAGTCCTCTAAGAATCTTGGACACCTACACACACGATGTCACAAACAACACAACATCTCACACAACATAGTGACATTTTGAGACACACACTCACACACAACACACTTAACTTGATAACTCACATTAACAATAATTCACCTATGGCAGAACTTATATACACCGAAGGTAAAAACATTCACTATTGCACGACTTATCGATTTACGTAACTCGTAAGACGACTTGACTTGACACGTACCATAAACAATGGGGTGGACAGAGCGCAAGGGTTTGGTCTTCCATCGGGATCAATATTTGACCCACGGCGTAAGACTTTTTTAGTCCTTCAATTTAGGGACTTAGCCCTTTTGTTGACTCGTCTTAAACACTTTGTTTGACCATGATCTTAGTTATCGACATTGTCCCTGACCCCTGCAGATAACCATAGCGACGTCAATTTTAGATACCCCAAGCTAAACCTTGACATGGCTTTGTAGGATGGTTATCTCCAATTCGCCGTAATAAGTATGGCCGTTCTACGTGGATTGTTCTATGTAAGTGTTTCTATGATTATTCTATGAGTGTCAGATGGAGTTGCCAGGTGAGTGCCGTGTTTAAGACGTGGCGCAAATGAGTGGCCTTAAGTGTGTAAGATGCCAACAATAGTGCCAAGTGACGTGCCACATAGTGCACTGAGTGCACTTTTTTTCAAGCCTTTTCTAGCCTCCCCTGAGCTCCGAATAGCCCTAATAGGGTGTTACCTAGGATAAGTATGAGGATTTGATTGGTGTATATTACAATCTGCTAGAATGCTTTCTACTATGAGTTAGTATTTTTTCCTACCATTATAGCCTCGCTATAATATATATATTATATATATATATATATTTATATAGTATTATATATAATATATATATATATATAATATATTATATATATATATATTATATATATATATATATATATATATATATTACTACTTGCAACACAGCACTTCAAACGACATACATATGACAACTTATAACACAATTCACTATGACACTTATACAAACTATGACACTTATAAGCACTTATACTCGCCATAGAACACACAGCTCCCACACACACACACCACAAACACACACACACACACACTTACACTCGCACACTCGATATTTTGATGCCTCAGCAATTAATGCCTCAGCATTGATGCCACAGCATTAATGCCACAGCATTGATGCCTCAACTTTGAAGGTTCATTCTTTGATGACTCATCTTTTGATGAAGTTATCTTTTGATCACTATATGATTGATTCAATCTTTGGATGACTCATCTTTTGTCTAGCCACTAGATCATTGCTGCCCACCAGGCGCAGCAAGCCCCTCCCCGCAAAGGATGGAGGTCCCGCACCCCGCAGGTGCGACCGCCGCGCGAACTGAAAATTATATACTATGAGTCAGTCATTTTTATTTCATACTTAAACATTTCACAAGAATTTCTTTTTTAATTATACTTGGAGTCTTTACTTTTATCAAATTTAAAATTTTTTTAAAACATTTTCGCGAACCTAAAACTTAACTCATTTCCAGATACTCTTATTTAACACATATCATTTGTTTCTCATGAACATTTACTTAATCTTTTTACTTAAAATACTTTTTCATTTATAATTTTTTAATTGTAATGTAAGAAGAAAAAAAACCAGAGTGTCTGGAGTATATAAAAATTTTATTTTACTACAACTGTACAAAATTTTATTAAAAACATTAACATTACATACCTTAAAGCAGTAAATCAGTAAATCAATAAAGGTGTAACCTAACACCGAGGGGGGATTAGTATGCTTTTGTTTTACTGCTTTAAACTGCTTTAACTCAATGTTTTACTGCTTTAACTCCATATGTTTCTTGCTATTAACTCCATATTCCATTAACATTCATCCTTAAAGCAGTAAATCAGTAAATCACATAGAGGTGTTGACCTAACACCAAGGGGGCATTAGTATGCTTTTGTTTTACTGCTTTACTGCTTAACTCATGTTTTACTGGCTTTAACTCATGTTTTTTACTGGCGTAACTCATATGTTTTTCACTGCTTTAACTCACATATTCATTAACATTAATACTTAAAGCAGTAAATCAGTAAATCAATGACGTGTAACCTAACACCAAGAGGGGATTAGTACTCTTTTGTTTTAACTCTTTAACTGCTTTAAGCTCATGTTTTACTGGCTTAACTTTAGTTCTGCTTTATACTGCTTTAAAACTTTCTGCTTTACTGTTTTAACTTTCTGCTTTAACTGCTTTAACTCATATATTATTAACATTATGTTTTTTTAATTTTGTTTTAATACTTTTTATTTATTTTTATTATTATTTTTATTTATTTTTATTATTATTTTTATTATTTTATTTTTATTATTTTTATTATACTTTTTTGTTATTTACTTAATGCCTATTGTTATTATTATTTAGAACACACACACACAACACACACACACACACACACACACCACACACAACACACCACACACAACAACACCGCACACAACACACACACACACACACACAAACACACACACACACACATACACATACACACAATACACACATATCACTCCTATACACACACTCACTTACACATATAACGTATATTTATTAAAACATTTTATGTTTAATTAAACACGTACATTTAATTACTCATTCAAATATAACTAAAATTATTTCAAAGTTTCTTAAATCTTGTATATAAATCAATTCAATTATCTTTGAACAAAGAATTTTATTATTAATGTTATTATTTTTTTTATTTACCAATCTCATAACTAGTGGAAGTTTTAAAATTACGTTTTTTTATAATTTCCTGAATATTTTATACAAAACATATATTTTACGTACCTTAAGGCAATAAATCAGTAAATCAGCTAAGGCCAGCCCCTAGCACCCCTATACATCAAGCTATGCACGTTTTGTTTCTATTGACTTCTGTTTACCCATCTTAGCCTGTATATAAGTATAAACATAAAATAAAGTTTCTTCTCTGCTAACATAACATTTATTTTTTAAAATCAATCTAAGTTTTTATTTAAAAATAACATTATTCACTTACAATTTACATTATTCACTCGATGTTAACTAAAAATCATTTCAAAGTTTTTTAAATAATTTGCGGGTTTTCTTTATTATTATTATTATTATCTATGTAATTGACAATCCATCACAAGAAAACACAACAACCCGCATTCCTTACAGTACGAAACAGACCTCTCTCTGTAAAATGTGTTGAAATAAACTACTTTAGGTCTAAATTTATGATATCCTTTTTGTAACCCGGAGCGATTTAAGCCTAATTCCAAGGTCAAAAATATATTTCAAACTGACTTTTTCTGTAAAATTCTGGTGCAATAACTACGTTAGGCCTAATTTAGGCCTAAAATTTAGGATAAGCCTCTTTGTAGACGGGCTAATTTAATCCTTATATCCAAGGTCAAAAGGTAATTCCCCGTATAGACAAGAATCATTGTTATTATTATTTTTATAAATATATTTCAAATTGAAACATGCTGGATCGGTAAAATCCTTTAAGCAGGTAAAAAGGGAATGTTTTCCTTACTTGTGATTGGTTGGGGTAATCCTTATCTCTATATGACTCGTATGTGATTTGGTCGAAATTATTTTTCGTCTTTTGAAAAAAATTAACTTTGTTCTTTAAACTTGTATTTGAGCAGGTGTGTGTTTTTTTATCTTTTAGACCCAACCTCATTTTAAAATCATAGTCTTTTTAGCTGTTAAAGCGGTGCTCAAGTTATCTGATTTGTATTACAAGTGTTTTTTTTTTACTAAGTGTATATCATATTTTTTATAATCAAAACACAATTTTCCGGTCTTTTAACAGCTAGAATAGTATAATCTAATCACTAGCTCATAACTACCACCAGGACGCAGCATGATCTCTTCTTCCGCGTGAAGGCTGACAACCCGCACCCGCAGGTGCGACCGCCTGCGTCCCGCCCGGCGTGCGCCCGCAGGGGCAATATTTCCGCGTTCCCGCCGCCGCGTGCCCGCAGGCGCAATATTTCCGCGTAAACGCCGCCGCGTGCCCGCAGGCGCAATATTCCGCGCGAATTATTATTTAGAGCACACATCCACACACACACAACACACACACCACACACTCACACTCACTTACACATATAACGTATAATTTATAAAAGCTTTTTTTTATTTTATTATTATACTTAGTGTTTATTTACTTCATGCCTATTGTTATTTATATTTAGAACACACATACACAAACACACCGCACACATACACACACACACACACACACACCACACAACAAGTTAAAGCAGTAAAGCAGAAAGTTAAAACAGTAAAGCAGAAAGTTAAGCAGAGCAGAAAGTTAAAGCAGTAAACATTTGAGTTAAAGCAGTAAAAAGCGCAGTAAAACAAAAGCATACTAATCCCTCTAGGTGTTAGGTAACACTCTATTGATTTACTGATTTACTGCTTTAAGGTATGTAATGTAATGAATATGTGAGTTAAAGCAGTAAACATATGAGTTAAAGCAGTAAAACATGAGGTTAAAGCAGTAAACCATGAGTTAAAGCAGTAAAACAAAAGCAAACTAACCCCCTTGGTGTAGGTAAACTCTATTGATTTAACTGATTTACTGCTTTAAGGGATGTTAATGTAATGAATATGTGAGTTCATCAAAGATGATCCATGTCAATATAACGGTGGTATCAAAGATGATTCATCAAAGATGGATCATCAATATAGACCTTAAAAGTTGAGGCATCAATGCTGAGGCATCAATGCTGAGGCATCAATGCTGAGGCATTAATGCTGAGGCATCAATGCTGCGGCATTAATGCTGAGGCATCATTGCTGAGGCATTAATGCTGAGGCATTAATGCTGAGGCATTGTAATAGTGTGTATAAGTGTCATCAGTGAATGTGTGTATAAGTGTCGTAGTGTATGTTGTAGGTGCGTGTGCAAGTAATATATATATATATACTATATATATATATATATATATAATATATATATATATATATATATATATATTATATATATATATATAAATATATATATATATATGATATATATATATATATATATATAGGCCTATAAGTGGTAGAAAAATACTAACTCATAGTAGGAAGCATTCTAGCAGATTGTAATATACACCAATCGATTCCTCATACCTTATTACCTAGGGGTAGATACCCATATTAGGGCTATTCTAGGCTCAGGGGAGGCTAGAAAAGGCTTGAAAAAAGTGGCACTCAGTTGGCACTATGTGGCACTCACTTGGCACTATGTGGCACTCACTTGGCACTCATTGGCACTCACTTGGCACTCATTGGACTCACTTGGCACTCACCTGGCACTCATCTGACACTCAATAGAATAATCATAGAACACTAATAGAACATCACTAGATACTTATCTAACGGCGATTGGAACATCAAAGCCATCAACAGTTAGCGTGGGTCAAAATTGACCCATGGTATCTGGCAAGGTCAGGGCGAAATATCATGGTCAAACAAGGTTTAGACATCAAAAAAGGGCTAAGTCCCTAAAGGAAGGACTAAAAATTACCGTGGGTCAAATTTGACCCATGGAAGACCAAAGGGTTGGTCGTGTGTTTGTACGTGGTAAGTGTCTACGGGTAAATGTAAGTGTCATAGTGAATGTGTGTATAAGTGCCATAGTGAATGTGTGTATGTGTGTGTGTGTGTGTGTGTGTGTGTTGTGTGTGTGTGTGTGTGTGTGTGTGTGTGTGTGTGTGTGTGTGTGTGTGTGTGTGTGTGTGTGTGTGTGTGTGTGTGTAGGTGTTCAAGTTAGGATAGATCCATCACATGCCGTACAGTTAGGAACGAAATTGTGACGGGTGGGCCACGAGTGGGCAAAAAATGACCCATGGTATCTGGCAATGTCAAAGC
>JABUQX010095176.1:0-12500 GCA_015478945.1 Trachelipus rathkii
ATTTTTATTTAATTCGATATATAAATATATCGGTACTAAAAATTCAGAAACAAATCATCGATATATGATGTTATCCCTAAAAAAACTTACCTGAGAAATCAGTCAATATTTTATTTCTCCGGAAGCCTAATTTTTATACATATTTTATTATTAAAAATATGCAATTTAATAATAATTATAACGCTATCGGAGGTAAAAAATAACTTTCAAAGAATGTTAGGATAACACAATTATCTGGTAATAAAACTTTATATATTATAATTATCAAATAGTATATCTTAAAGTTTAAGTAATCTGATGAAATGATAAAACTATTACCATTATAATAATATTTTTATTTATAGTGTACTGTATATCTAAACTTTGTATATTGAATGACCTATATCCGATTCTCTTTTCCATTTTGAATGTATAAAGATTTATTTTTTCACTCTTTTTTCGTTTATTGTAGTCTATTATACAAAATTAATTCATATATTCACAGGAGAAAGTAAATATGAAACTATTAAAAATTAATTGAAAAGTAATCCAAAACTTTCAGTTTTCATGGGAAAAGTATGGTTTTTAGCGCTACCGCGTGAAAGAATTTAGTGGGGTGAAAATTAATGTTTCTCTGCCTAAAATACGTTCCCGTATTTTTTTTTTATTCATACATCAGAGTTTTTTTTTGTGATTACATAACAAATATTCATCATAACGCTGAAACTCCGAGAGCAGTAAACCGCATCCTTTAACCGCTATACTGGCATCTAACGATGGAGTTAAACTCACTAACTATATTGATGGACGATACAGTAAATTTCAAATTAATCTACGTGTATCTACTTTGCATTAACAATATTTCTCTTATTTTCAGGTTAAGAATTATTTGCACTTCATAGATAAATATCTACGAGCGATATCGGACTTACACTGTCTCAGGAGCTGCTTAAAGCTTAACGATATAGTTAATTAATAAAGTACGATGTTAATTAAATATTTACCTTTTTTATTTATAATTATTTTTATTATTTACATTCGTAGTAAATTCACAATGAAATTTTTATTGTTATTTACTTATATATATATATATTGTCATTATATAGTAGTAATAGAATAGGTTATGGCGTGGCATGGGGTCCTGGTAGTGTATTGTAGATATTAAGGTATATGTGGTGCCTGTAGTGTTGTGATGATGTAAAGTGGTGCCTCACTGATGGGTAGTGCATTGTGTTGATAAAATTATATTTAAAATGACTATACTAATTATTATATATATATATAGCATACAAATTAATTAATTAATTATCTATCTTTAAATACTAAAAACTGTAGAATTTAAAATTAATATTACTGCATTTTCAGGTACGTATTTAAATTAAAATATAATGAAATAATAAACAAACTAATTCGTACTAAAGTTTTATTACTAAGAATTTAAAATCGGATTTGGTTGAATTAATTTCTTACAACACTACAGCTACATAATTATGGAATTTATAAATGTTCTTTACTCTATAACACCAGTGCTAGGTATGCCTATATACTCATTTCAGAGTGCGTACGATTTGTTGGAGTGCGCATGATTATCTGGTGCATGTGGCACACACACCTTATTCATCATTCTGGTACTTATGATTAGTGCGTGTTAGTAAAAAAATATTTTCGGTTGTTCAGGTAACTCATATCAACACATACACCAATGCATTATAAGCATTTTCATATCTGAACTCTATATCCAGATAACGAAACTGAAAGTGTTTATGTTTCTATTACGCACGATATAACAGTTAATTATAATTAGTTAGTATATATATATATATATCTATATATAATTTCATTAATATATATATATATATATATATTAATATATATATATATATATTATTTAATATCATAAATATATAATATATATATATATTAATATATTATATATATATATATAATATATTATATTTAAATATATATATATATATATATATATATATTATATATATAATTATATATATATATATAAGTTATATATATATATATATATATAATATATATATTAATATATATTAATATATATATATATTAATAATATATATATATATATATATATATTATATATATATATATATATATATATATTATATTATATATATATATTAATAATATATTTATATATATAATAATATTATATTATATATATTATATATATATATATATTATAGGGAAGATGTATACGCGTACTCGAAGCGATGAAATTATCTCCAATTTTATTTTTAAATGTTTCGTAATATACTCTTATCTTCTCTAGCGTTCAATTATTTTTCATTCCAACTATATCACTCATTACTCCAGGCAACATTGTTATTAACCACATATTTATAAATATACATAATATTACACATATTATATAATATAGTCTCAGTCACAAACCTTCATTATAGGCACCACATCTTACAGACATCTACCTACTATTAACTAATTATAATAATCCTTATTTGTGATGGGGGTATAGAATAGAATATATTTAGCCCACTATAAGTATATAGTACTATGCGTGTCGATAGAGAGATAGGCGATTAGGATAACGGAGCTTAGGTAGTTTGATGAGTTTGAGGCTATGAGTACTTCACTACTACCTATATCTTTGCTTAGGTAATGAGTACGGATGCATAGGCCTGTCAGGAGATGCGATCGCATCTGAGCCGAGTAAAGCTTCCTAATTTTCGGCGAAATTGTATGAATCGCATGGGTACATTATGGAATGTCTAAGGGGGAATAAATGGTTGAGGTTAAAAGAGGAGAATAGGTAATGAAGAGGATAAGAGGAGAAGATAAGGATAGTTTTCTAGAATTAGAGTAAGGCAAATATTTTGATTTATTGCTCTGCATGTTGGATCATTGAGATTAACAAAGATGAAAAGGAAATTCAGTGAAAAATGAGTAGGTGTGCTGTGTGAATGTGGTGTGTGTTGGTGTAGGATAATGAGGATGAGAGAGGGAGAGAGTAGAGTTTACTATTATTTTGGATTAGTGACTTTTTGTGGTAGTACAATAGAGCATTGGTAAGACTTTGTGTGGTGTGAGTACTAGAGTTCTAATGGTTAAAATTTAAGTTTTGAAACTATTATCAGGTATTAGTGTGGTTGTGTTACGTAAGGTCATCTGAGGAAATATTGAAGAGAGTGCTAGATTTTTATTGGGATATTATACTTATGCTTGATGATTTTGGCTGGGTGAGTAGGAGCTTCACAGATTGAGAGAGATGTGTTGGGGAGACCTAAATGTTGGATAGGTGTATAGAAAAGTAAGATGGTATAACAGGAATGGTTTTATGGGTGTCGAGAGAAAAATTGAGAATTATATTAGGTAAGGAAGGAGTGATTGATTTATAATTCTAGAGCTGCTCAATTGTATAGAGAAAAACTAAACAGACTCGCTCAACAAGCAATGAAAATACATGGAACTAATGTAAGTTTTGGTTTTAGTATATATATTATTATATTGATAGAAGACTGGGTATCGAAGTAAAAAGTATGATTGTAATTTTGTATTGGTTTTGAAGAAGGAGATGTTAAGTGTATATGACGGTGGCGATATGATGGAGGCAGTGCTGTTTTTTATAGAAATATTATTGGATCATTATGATTTAAAGGACTGGCGTGTCGTATACAAGTTGATTTTGGGATTGGCCGGACAGTATATAACAATAATACGAAAGAAATGTGGGTTATAGATATTAAGAAGTGACGAATATTAAGATAGAACAAGGATAAATAAGGATTAAGTTATCTAAGGAATGTCAATTAACTTTTTATTATACACGCACGTAAATCAGTTGAATGTGAACAATATGAAACTGAGAAATCTGAGAGCAATTGAAGGAAGCAGTTGTTAGCCATGCTTAAGGAAAGTATTAGTGGAATGTTAGCTTAAGTATAGGAATTAGTAAGTAATTAGTTAACAAGTTGAAAGTGGTAGGAATAGAAGAGTATGATGACAGACGTATAAATAAGATAATGTACTACAAACCACTGATGGAGATCTCAAAGAAATAGATGTTATGTGAAATTAAATATTAAGGAAGAAAAATAGTGAAATTAACTAAAGGTGCATACGTAGGAGAAAATGAAAAAGGTAAATATATGGAACAGTTGGAAAGGAGGTATTAGAATGGGCGACTATTAACTATAAGGAATTAAGGTAAGCTGTTGCGATTTTATGTTTGTTTTCTTAATACATATTGTATAAGGGAAACTGACTATAAGATTAATGTAATAGGGAATAGGCTTTTGTAACTGATGAAAGTGGATGGTGTTAAGGGGAGTGTGGAATTAGATATACTTTCTAAATTATAGGGATATAATTAATTAAACAGTAATGAGAGAAAGATAGTGAAATGTATGTGTGGGTTTGCATGTGATGCAAAGAAGGTAAATAATAGGTATTTTTGGAGTTAATGAAGTTCAATTTAGCAAGTAAAGAATGAGTTGGGATTAGAATTAGGGAGATTAAAGTTGAAGATAATTTGAGTAAATTTACTGCAAGTATTTAATAGATAACATTAAACTGGTGAATATGATCAAGAACGGATAGAGCGTTTGATGGTGATATGATTGAAGTTTGGTAAGTTGTATAATAAAATCTTTTATGGAGGGTTATAAATATTGTTCATAGGGATTTTAGAGGAGAGCAGTTAAAATAGTATTAACCTATATATACTTTATATAATAAGGTGTAATCGTAGGAGATAAGGGAACTGCATGGAGTTTAAAAGGGGGAATTAGTTTGTTGAGTTTTATTGTGTATTAATAGTATATATATATTTTGCTTAAGATTATAATTATTTAGTCGAAAGTAGTGCGATGGAAGTGATCATGAAGTGAACTGATTGGTGAAGACAAGGTGCGTTTAGGTAGAAGTGGTATAGGATGTGTGTGGATCAAATCATTTTGTGTTTGGAAATATACATATGATTGAGAAAATGGAGTGGAAGAAGAAGAATAAATTGTTATTTATATAGGTTATTATGGATTTTGCATATCAATATTATTTTTAAGGCGTATTATATAAGAATTAATAGGGAAGCTCTAATGGCAGGTGTTAGTGATTTAAATATTTGTTGTTGTGGTAGGCTTTTTGATAATGGAACAAAAGTTTGAATTGATGTATAGTTATAGAAGGCACGTGTGGTACATAAATATTAAATTTACGGTGTCTTAAGTGATTGGTTTAATATTAATGAAGGAGTGAGGCAGGGATGTGATATGTATCCCTTTGTTATTCAACTTGTATATTGATTGGGGTTATGAAATGAAATTTATTTTATGAGATGGGGGTTGAGTATGAGTGAAATGGTTGTTAGAATGACGGAGCAGAGGTTCAGTGGAGGTGCCCTATCACTTATTTATTATTGCGAGATGATTTTTTGTTTTTGTGTGGATGAAATCTTGAAGAAGTTGAGGGGATTTAGGGGATTAAGAATGAGATTTGGCAGGGATGATATAAAGTAGTTAAGGGGTTATTGAAAGTAAATATCACGTTAAGATAGAGTATAGTAGTTATGGTTTATATAGTGAAGTGAGGATATAGTCCTCAGTGCATAAGTTATGTTGATTATGGTGAAGGAAGCTGGAAATACTAATGATCTGAGTTTAAAATATTTAAAGTATTTATGTTGGATATACTTGATGATTAGGAACGGATGTGCAGAGTGATAGTTGTATAAGTTGTAAATTAGGCAGGAAGGTGGCTGGGTGCAAGTAAATTATTGGTTGGTGGATATAAAGGGATCTAAGTCTTGAGTGTATTAGCTAGAGTATATAGATCTTACATGGGGTTAATGTTAGTTACGTGTGTATATTTATATAGTATATGGTATATAGTGATGACTATGGTCTCTTTTGAATAAAGCAGGGATAGACCTAAAAGTTCTATATGCGTTGACTCAGATGGACAATCTTAGGAGCGTGTTAGGGGTGAACAGATTATGTATAAAAATGAAGAATGTTAAATACGTATTTTAGATTATTATGTGGTTGTGAAGAAAGGGGTGATATTGAGAGATAATAAAATGAAGTACGTTGAAATGGTTTTCGTGCATGTGGAAAGGAGAACTACTAGTTACTGATTAGACTAAACAAATGTATAGTGGTGTGATGTTTGGGTTAAGTATGGATTGGAACTGGCATGGAAGAAGAATCCTAGGAGGAGACAGAGAGCCAGATTTGAGCTCAGTAAAGGTATATGGATTCACTGAAGGGAGAAGAATATTTGAGTTTGGGCTAGAGCAGCAGTTAGGTATAAGGAATGATAAATAGAATGAGTAATAGGCGGGGTTTTTGTGAAGGCGCGATAATCGCTTTGTTGGTTCAATTCAAGCTTGGGCCAGGGGACGAAGCCTCGGACTATTGAAACGAATGGATGCCATAGGTGGTGTGAGCACTCCCGGAGCGGACTAGTCGCAGATGCGCTCTTACCCTCAGTGGTTGCGTGGCTTCTCTCTTGTGAGACTGTCGAATTAGGCCTAAGAGCACTATCTATTATACGCGCAGATCAGATCTCGAGGACCACCTTGAGGTAAACAGACCGAAGGTCTGGTTGACCGGACAGGAGCACAGGACTGGGGGGGGGCGTGCTCGCGTGACGATGAGCTAGGCATTTCTTCTCGACTACTAGTAGTCATTTTATTTATATCTTCTAAATTACGCTACTTTCCTTTTCTCACCGGAGTATCGATTGCTTCACTCGTCACGAAGGAAACAGCAATTCTAGCACGTCGAAAATCGATCCTGAAGGGACCGTCTATTTCTGAACACACGAGCATATGCATAGAATCGATTGTATTTCGTGGCCGGCGTTTTCCTTTCTTCAGCATTACCGGTACTCTGCCCTCAAACTATCGACGCAGCCTGCTCCGAACTCCGAAACTTTTACGTATCGTGAGAGTGCTAAAAGTTTGGAGGGTGTTAGATGATGAGGTAACCTCAGTATATACATACGAAATTACGCCTGCGTGGGTCCCCGAAGGGGGACGCTCACCTCTATATATAAATATTTAAACTTGACGTATAAGCTGAATTTTGAGTAGTGAGATAGAGGATTCAGAGTAGGTTATCTAGAAAACTTGGTATTTACATAGGAAATTATGTAGGATGATGGCTCATGAGCTCACCGGTGACTTATTAGAGGGATAGCCGCGCGGTGCCAAGTTATAATAAACAGTCGTATAACAACAATGTTGGTGTCCTTTATATATATGTTATTTAAGGATCTGTTAGATCGAATAAATAAGTGTTTCAGAACCATAAGAAAAAATATAAATCAATAAATAAATAAATAATAAATAATTTCTACACTTATTTATGTTTATAACTTAAATTTACGTTTATTTACATACCCTAAATGAAGTAAAATCACTAATCAAACCGCCTAACCATCATCACCTCACTAGATCCATACTAGTGTATACTATTGTAATTCTATTGAATAAGGTCAATTTTTACATTAATATATTGTAATCGTATTTTTAACATTACCTAAATAAGCAGTAAAAAATCACTAAATCTAAGCCGCTATCTCAACCAATCCTATCCTGATCAATCTGTGATTCATATTTGATCTTATTAATTAAGGTCTAAATTTTAACTTATAAATTTCATGTTTTACATAATATACCTATATATACTAAAGACTAAATCACTATAATCATATAACCACTATCACACTCCTCACTGCTCTGTCTGTGCAATCCAATTAGTATCTTAATTTATTAAGGCAAATTCTTATTACTTAAACTATTGTAACGTTTTACATACCTCATAAAGCGAGTAAAACTATATAAAATCAAACATAATCGCAATCCATCACTCATCCGTACACATACTGTTAGATACTATTTAGATTACTATTGATTTAAAGGTCAATAATTTACTAAATTTGTAACGTTTACATACCTAAAATCAGTAAATCATATATATCAAACCACCATTCATACAGTAGTTAAGACTGATACGATACACCCTCCTGTCATCCTTAGATCTCTTGATCTTAATTGATACATATTGATTCAATCTCACACATTCTCAGCGTGATATCATTTTGGATATAAACATTAACATATATATATATATAAATCGAGTCAAGCGTTCACATATATAACATAGAACATCAATCAATATATATATGTTGACGTAACCAGTGGATTAGTATGAGTTCAGGAGCTGAGATACGGAGTCGCGTGGTGAGATATCGGGGAGTCGGTATTTGAAGAAGGGTAGGATTGTCTGAGAGTCGGAGTCGTGAGATCGTGATATTAATTTATTTGAAAAGGGTGGAGTCTCGGTAAGTGTAGAGTCGGAAGCCGTATAAGTTTAAAATAGTAGAGTCGGAGTCGGAGTCGGAGTCGGAGTCGGGGTCTGAGGTATAACTTTCAAGATAAGTAGAGTTTGGAGTCAAAAATTATGAACTGCAAATTTGAGTGAATTGTGTGTTCTGTGAGGATGACTTACAATACACTATTCATGCAAGTTCATGACTTGCGACTTTACCATATCTCAAAATGCAATTGCAATCTGAAGTTTTTAAAAAACTTTAAATGTTACAATTTGAAATATATTTATTTATAAATTACAAGCTCAACCTTATATACCATCTATATTTAAGATGCTGAAGAATAAAAAACTCCAAGGTACGAAGAGAGAAATTTCACTCATTGACAATGATATTCTAAATAAGCTGCTGTATTATATTTAATTACTATATTACAAGGGTTAAAGCTGTAGACTACATGAGAATAGATTTAAGGCATCAAGAGCACGGAATAAACGGTATGTACTTTACATATCATAATTTCACTTTGCTGAGATATATGTGATCATCTACTACAACACTTTTTGAATTTGAAAAACGCAGTGATGGCAAGGAAAGGCCTTCAAGAAATACAAAAAGCGAAAACTATACAAAAAGGGATACACAAATATAGTCTAAAAATTAGCTTATATACTAACATACTTATCCTATTCCTAGGGATGTTAGTAAGATAATATAAAAAGACCTGTGAATCCTTATTATGCCATGTAAAATAACAAATTTTATATTCTCAGATTTTTTTAGCCAACTGAACTTAAAATGTTTCGCTTAAAAAATTAATTTTTTTAACACCTATCCAGCAATTTGCTCAATTTCCACAGCACAAACTTCGCACAATAAGTCTTTCAGGAAAGATTCAGCATAGAGTTTCGTAGAGAAAAGCTCTGCTAAGAGGACTCTTAGTAGCAGAACACTTATTTACGCCTAATTATTAAGAATGAGCGTGGCGACCTTGAGCCGACACATATGGACTAGGTACCATTTTATCATACAAGTATGTAGTTATATGGGTAGAAGGTTCTTTTTCTTGACTTATTATTCACAGGCATTTATTAATAAAACTTTAATAAAACGAAACTATTTATGCGCTATAAATGAGTGAGAATAGAACAAAAGATTCAAGTACGTCATTTGTGACACAATGCTCATTAATCGGCAAACTATAAAATTTAACGTCTACAGAGAAAGTTTATTTATTACTACGTGACAACTGTTCTTTAATGAAGAACTAACTGATACAATAGCATTAGAGACAAATAGATATTTTACTTCTCTATAAAAAAAAAATGTTATTATTGAGTAGTAGTCAAGTACGATGAATAATTGAAAAATTGTATTTATATTGTGAAGATGATTGATTATGCTAAAGTGGTTACTTACTATTTTCACTCATCAGACGAAGTAATTTAGTTTTTATAGGGATAAAATTTAATAATGGATGAGCATCTAGTCTCACATGCAATGGTTTTCCAGCTGCAATTCGAACGTGATAGTTTGAGGCAAGTAGGTGAATCCGCCGCTATCCCTACAATTCTTTGATCGTTGACAATTTTACCATACCCGTACCCGAGGTGGAGAAGATTAGTTGACATAAAAAACGTCGCCTCGAACCTCGTAGTGTGAGCAGTCGTGATTTAAGAAATATTATCAGTCTTGCCAATCTTAAAGAGATTATATACTATTAGGTTTATGACGATTCTATTTTTGTGATACATTAACCCAGAGTAATTTTGGGAAGCAATAGATGCAAGCAATTAATTCGGGGAAAGTCAATTTCGTTTTGGTTTCAAAATTTCATTGGCTGTTTGAGACAAAATATACTATTGTAGCACCGCATGGTGGTCAGTGTGGCTTTTGTAACACAATCATCACTATCAATGAAATAGATATTACTGCGCGCATACCTCAAGTATAATACAGGGAAATGTATAGCCTTAGGTGTTATAAGGGTGAGAAACTCCTATGAGTAATTCATAACTAAATCCTTAAAACTTAATTAAGTATTAATTATTTACTTATTATGAAGGTACACATATCCAGTGTACGTATCATTTTGTACTTTGACAATTTTTCACTAGATATACGTTTGTTATGTTAATGTAGTTAAATAGATAAAATTAAAGGAGAAAAAATCAATAAAGATTTACTAAGCGGAACTTAGTTTGGCAGACAGTAATGCAGATAAGAAATAATGTTCCTTTTAGATAATAGATGAAACACACTGAATTGAGAATGAAGTTATAAGACGTACATTGACTACTATATGAGACTCGATAGAATAATGATTAAATATCAGGAGATAGACAGATTGGACATGATATAAACAGCCTTGTTCAGACCATATATGTTCAATCAGTCAGTCTTGGTATTCATTGAGAAACCTCTTAGATCAAGGCAACAGTCATGAGTACATATTGTCGATGAAGTAAGAACAGAGATTCAACTCGGTTCTACAAGGAACCGCTTAATTGTAAGGGTGTATATGAGCACTATTAACATAGTGGAGTGAATATTGTAGGGTTGTAAAGAATTGAAAATGGAACACTACAAATATATAATCACATATTTAAAGTTAAGTAAAATCACTCTCGATAACGGCGCTAAATAAAAATTGTATTTGTGGCATAATTCTTTCCAGATTTTATTTACTGTGTTACAATAATAGAAAGTAATTGAAAACTTTTTCATCTATCTTAATATTCTTAAATCTACAAAAAAAAAAAATTATTATTTAATTATATTTACTTTGATGAATAGCAATGAAGGAACATAAATTTTTCGGTGGATTATAATATAATATAAAGTAGCAAATTACAATATATATATATCAATATATAAGAGTTCAACTATACTACTAAGGACAATATATTGAGACAATACTTTAATTAGAACGAGTTCATCTGGAACAAAAAAAATTTATTAGAGGTATATAATATCTACACTGAAGGGAAATATTATATCGCAATTTTTCGATTTATAAATTTAATTAAAGGGACGTAGACATGGGATGAAGAGGTCATTGTCTATATTCTTCAAAATTGAATTTGGTCTTCTCAACTGATTACACTAATATCACTCATCTTTTAATCTCTGATGGAGCTTCGAAAATCTAGCTATCAATGGAAAGAGAGAGTTAAGAAATAGAAGAGAAAAAATACAGATTATATCGAGGGATCCCTGTAAGCGCACACAAATATTACATACTGATTGTCTATAATAACATTCATGACGCACGCGTAGAATTTATTTATACCTTCTGTCAAAATCATCTCATATATATAATAATAATGTGTTAAAATTTGTTATTTAAATAGATATTTTCTCGAAGATGTAGAAACAACTCGAAGTTATTTTTATTGTTATTGTTTCTTTACTTAAACTAACACACTCATAGTTCCCTAAATTTAGAACTATATATTTTATAAGTAATATAATTTATTTTATTTTACATTTACCAATTATTTTCGGTGTTCTATTAATATACTTCATACATGAGGGTTTTTTTGACGTTCTTCTTACAATTTTAATTCTGATAAAGATGCTTACCATAATCAAAGGGTAAATGCTAATTGGTAATTAAGAATTCTTATTAAGAAAAGATTATAAATGTTCATATTTCACACAGATTTAATATATTATTCTAATATATTTATATATATATTATATATATTATATTATAATAAATATATTATATATATAATATATATATAAATAAATATATATATATTATTACTAATAATATATATATATTATTATATAATATATATATATTTATTATAAATAATATATTAATATAATACATATTAATACTAATATATATATATTATATATATATATATTATAATAATATATTATATAATAATTATATATATATATAATATATATATTTAATAATTTTTTATTTGAATTTTAATTAATAAGAGATTTACATTTTCATTTATAGGTATTATAGGATAATTCATTAAAATTCTTCCCACTTTTTGTATTAATTTATACTCACTACGTAATTCTTATCTCCTGAACCTTGATATTTTCATGCGCTCTACAGATCAATTAGGGGAGTCGCAATATATTAAAATATATATATATAATATATATATATATATTATTTAAATATTATTATAATATATTATAAATATATAAATTAATATTAATTAATT
>JABUQX010095176.1:17500-29553 GCA_015478945.1 Trachelipus rathkii
CTAAAAATTAAAAAATTTAATTTTTTTTTTTTTTTTAATTTTTTAATAATTTTTAATTTTTTTAATTTTTAAAAAATTTTTTTTTAGCAACTCATCGCTGGTCAGGTGGATTCCCACCATTTAGTTTGCCACCTATACTACTAGTAAGGCCTAGAAATTCTTCACGTACATTGAGATCCTTATCAACGAAGCGAACACCAATCGATAGCTGTTCTGCTCCGGTAATGTCTGCTGTCTCGTCTGCTAAAAGGACAAAATATTCATAATTGCTTACTTCATTCACAATTTGATTAATATTAATATACGATGTGTATTTGGCCTTTGCTTCGCCTGATTTCAAATGTTCCACAAGAACATCTCCAGCTTCTACTCTGAATTTAAGCAAATCGGAAAAATTGCTGGTATCTGCAGTGCCTGAGCCAGCGTCATAGTAGATTTTCTAAAATATTGAGGTAGAAGTATAAGAATTTACCAATTTTACCTATTTTTTTTTGAAGATAAATAAGTGCTCGCAACATGCAGTTGTTTAGTTACACTAACACGTTTATTTAATATTGTTCGTTTGAAATGCTTTACTGCTATTTTCTAAATGGTTTTACGATAAATGAGCCATATAACTCTTTTTGATAGAAGGTCAGTCTAAATAAGACACACAATCTACAAAACTGTCCTTTTGATTAGTTTAAGAATACGCTTAGCCAAGAATTGTGCAGATCTAGCCATTCATAAAGAAAATGCCTCTTTCCTTCTTCAACATTTTTAAAATTGTACGTAATTGGTGGTTTGTACGGTTTCGTTAATAAGTCATACTTTAATCCATCCTTAATATTGATTCCAAATATGTAGTGTCCAATATCCAGGACATTTTCCTCTTGGTATATATATATATATATATATACGTATATACTATATATATATATATATCTTGCTATATATATATATGCTCTGCTGCTATATATTAGCTGCTATATAACTTAACTTAATAATAACTATGCCATATATATATATATATCCCAGAAGAGGAAAAGAGACAGTTCATGGAAATGTTGAACGGGATTGATCTCCAATACCCTTAGAGATTGTCGTAAACATTACTAGAACTATCACTAAATGAGTTCGTAGTTTGTTCAATCACAAGTGATTGCTGTTATCAATCCTACGCACAGCACCGTTATAAAGCTTATCCATATTTCAGTATTATTTTGTCGAATAATAATAATAAGAACACGCCCCACTAATCCGTTCGGCTTCTCAAGCGCACAAGCAGTTACCTACGCTTCAAACGCCTATTTTCAAACTTTTCTTCCATCATGAGAGTTCTCCGGTATTTTTCATTTGGCTGCAATTTCTATTATGAGTGGCAGGCATATAAAGCTGGCTACAAAAATGCAAGGTGTAATACCTCGTTAGAAAGAAATACAAACAAGTCAGAATTATTTTCAAACGTGTTACGATTCTCGGATTAGGGCAACAACGAATGTATGGGTGTGGTTTTACATGAGCGACATTACCAGTGTGAAAGGTCAGGGTAGGCCATGGCCCTTCCTAAATCTACAGCCACCAAGTATATCCAAGATAAAGATAGGCTTTTAAGCATATATATATAGCAATATATATATATATATATGCTATCTTTATATATATATATATATATATATATATATATATAACCTTATATATATATATATATATATCATAATATATATATATATATATATATCGTTTAAATGATTCTTTAAAAAAAATTTATTGTGGAAATTTCTTGTGGGTTGAAAATCTAGGGAAGGGCCATGGACTACCTTGCGTTCCACCCATTACGGTGCATATATATATATATATATATATATATATATATATATATAGAGTACATGTATATATATACCTAATATATATATATATATACTCAACTGTAACTCAACTATCTTTCTTTATACAACCTGAATATCTTTATATATCATACCATATATCCGCATGTTGTATTTCTGGATATATATATATATATATATAACTATATATATATATATATATATATATCATCACCTTATATACTCGCTGCTCTGCTGCACCAATAGCGCCAGCGCTGCTCTTCCCAACTGCCAACGCCTTTGCTACTCGCTCTTTCATATATATGCTTATAACATATATATAGTTAACATATAACTACTTATATATATATATATACATGGGCACTGCCCACTAAGATTTTGACGAAAGAAATAAAATAAACCTTATTAATATTTGCCAAACGGCGTTTTTAAGGATTTATTAGTAGAAAAACTGAAAACATACATCAATCATAGATAATGAAGTAGTATTTACTTAATTACTAACTTATTAAAAGCTTGTATTTTCCTAAAGAGTTTTAATAGCTTCTTCGGCAATATTCTCCAGCTAGACTGTGGTGGATGCCAAAATTTCATGTCTACATATTGACCGATCGAAACTGGCGGATTTGTCAGGTAAAGAATAATTTAGGATTAAGGTTTTTCGATTATGAAAAAATGACTGTTCGAGAAGAATTTTTGGGGTTTGAAGTTCTTACAGGGGACGGATGGTAAAACCATTGCCAAAACGATTGATTTGTTTTCAGAAAAAGATTGGATCCGATATATATATATATATATATATATATATATATATATAACTATATATATATATATATATATATATATATATATATATATATATATATATATTCAATAATATCTGCCTATATTATATATATTATATACATATATATATAGCCAATATATAGCACTTAACAATAACAACAACTTATATATATATATATATATATATATAATATATAACTATAATAATATATATATATATATATGCTATATATATATATACTGCTATATATATTAGTGATGCGGGTCCCATCCACGTCCGCATCCCGCGAACATCCGCACGATGATAAAGATCACATCCGCATCCGCATCCGCGCACCCTGCGGATGTTGCGCGGATGTTTATTATCGAGTTGATAAAGAATTTCATAATAAAAATACCCCAAGATGAATCTCAAAGAAAATGAAAATAACCAAATGAGTTGAAGGCATTCAAAAGCGGCACGATATTCCATATCTTAAATGTTATCAAAGACATTCCAACTCGCTGGAATAGTACATACTTCATATGATGGAAGAAGTATTGCTCAAAGAACTTCTTGCTTCGTACCCTTGATTCGCATTCCAAAGTTAATCTTGTGTTGGAAAATGACATCATATCACACTGCATGAAGCTATTGAAACCATTTGAAGAAACTAACAAAAAAAGCGCCTCTACGGCTTCTGTCTCCGATGTATTACCATTAATCTCAACGCTAAGGAGGCATTTTGAACCATCTTCAAATGAAAATGATGACAGTTTAAAAGAATGAAAGATGTAATTAACTAGAGGGAGAAAAACGCTTTGGTTCTGTGGAAGTTGACCTTCATACTACTGCAACTTACTTAGATTTCCGTTATAAAGTAAGTTTTTTGTAATGATATTAAAACAAGTTAAATCGTTACACTTTGTGTTGAAGTTGAAAAACTTCAATCCAAACAGTCTAATTCGCCACCATTAAAAGGAAAAAAACAAAATCTACAGAACCAAGACCCAACTTCTACAAGTAAATCAATAACAGATTCACTAGAGAATTTCTACGGTCCATTATAGTGATGAAGAGAGCACACGGCACCAAAAGATGTAGTGCAGGCTGATTTGAAAACTATCACCAAGAAAAACGATTAGATTCAAGAATGATGATCCAATCAGTTGATGGAAAGTTAATCAAAATGTTTATTTCCTTTTAATTGGTGGCGAAAAACTTCAATCCGAACGATTTTAATTAGCCATCCATTAAAAAGAAAAAAAATGAAATATACAGAACCAACATCTTCTTCCGTAAATCAATAACAGATTCACTGGAAGAATTTCTACAATCCAGTAGTGATGAAGAAACACACGCATTATCAAAAGATGCAGTGCAAATGATTGAAAACTATCACCAAGAAAAACGACTAGATACAAATCAAATGACGATCCTATCAGTTGGTAGAGTGTTAATTAAGCAAAATGCAAAATGTTTACCCACGCTTAAGTAAACTTGCAAGGAAATACCTGGCCTGTCCTCCAACTAGTGTTCCAAGTGAGAGAGTATTTAGCAATGCTGAGCTAATATATGATGAAAAGAGAAACAGACTCTCAGCAGAAAAGGTAGAAAAATTGATGTCTCTCAAGCACAACCTTACCATATTTGAATACTAGTGCTAAAAGTATATAATCCATGTAAAATCTCATTCATTAAGATTGGAGGTTGAGGAAAAGAGGTTGATAGGGGTCCATTTTAAGGTCGCACCTAATGGTATATTAATAGGTAGCTGACTAAAACTCGATATAACTATATATATATATATATATATATATATAACTTACTATATATATATATACCTTAACTTACTATGCTGCTATATATATATATATATTAAACATCCACATCCGCATCCGCGGATGTTAAAATCAAACATCCGCATCCCGCATCCCGCATTCGCGAAAAAAATGACATCTGCAGCATCACTAATGTATGTATATATATATAATATTATATATATATATAATAATATAATAACGTATATATATATAATAGCAATAATATATATATATATATATATATATATGCTCTTCTTTCTTAATATATATATATAACTGCTATATATATATATATTTATATATATATATATGTATATATATATATATATATCTTAGCCAATAGCCATATATATCTATGTAGCAGCGCTGCTGCTATAACGCCAGCAGCAATATGTAACAACCAACAATATATACTCACCTGCTGCTGTAGTAGTAGCAGCAGCATAATATGTATATGTATATATATATTAGTGATACAGGTAACATCCGCATCCGCCGAGCATCCCCACATTATTAAAGATCCGCATCCCCATCCGCGCTTTGACCTGCGGATGTTGCGCCAGATGTTTATTAACAAAGATGATAAAGAATTTTATAATCAAAATACTTAAGATGAATCTGAAAAGAAATAGAAAATGAAAATGTACATCTTGTAGGCGTTTCTAAAAGGCTGATATTCCATATCTTGAGGGTGTCAAAGACACTTGATATCGCTTGGAATAGTAGACTTCATATGATGGAAAGAAGTATTGCTCAAGGAACCTCTTGCTTCTTACGCCAGTTCGTATTCCAAGTTAACATTCTTATTAATGTAGAAAATGACATCATATCACACTACATTAAGCTTATTGAAACCATTTGAAGAAACTGCCAAAAAAATCAGCGCCTCTACAGCTTTTGTCTCCGATGTCATACCATTAATCTCGCTAAGGAAGCATTTTTGAACCATCTTCAAATGAAAGTGATGACGGTTTAAGAATGAAAGATGTAATTAAACTGGAGCTAGAAAAACGTTTTGGTTTTTGTGAAATTAATGACCTTAAATACTATTGCAGCTTACTTGGTCCCAAATTATAAAGCCAGGATTTTTTGTAACAATATTAGAAGAAGTTAAATCGTCACTTTGTGTTGCAGTTCAGAAAAACTTCAATCGAAAACAGTCTAACCAATTTACCACCATTAAAAGGGAAAAATCGAAATCTACAGAACCAACACCGTCTACAAAAAGCAAATCAATAACAGATTTACTAGAAGAATTTCTACAGTCCAGTAGTGATGAAGCAACACACGCATTACCAAAAGATGTAGTGAAATGATTGAAAACTATCACCAGAGAAACGATTAAATTTAAATGATGATCAATCAGTTTGGTGGAAAGTTAAGCGAAATGTTTACCCACGCTTGAGTACTTGCAAATACTTGGCCTGTGCCAACTTATGTTCCAAGTTCAAGAGTATTGCAATGCTGGGCTCTCATCAGAAAAATTGATGTTCTCAAGCACAATCTTTCTATATTTGAATTTCAATACTAATGCAAAAGTATATAATCCATTGTAAGATCTCTCATTAAGGGCGAAGGTTGGGAAAAGAGGTTGGTGGGATGTATTTGAGTTGGGTCCCAGTCCGTACCCCTTGTAACACAATTATATTAATAGATTGTGGCTAAAAACTCGAAATATATATATATATATATATATATATATATATATATATATATATATATATATATATATATATATATATATATATATATATATTCTTCATGTATGTGTTGGTAGATAATATTAATAGCCATTATATCATATAATAATAATAATAATAATAATAATAGCATGTAGCGCCAGTAATATATACATATATCGCCAACTAATAACTGCTCTTGTATCAACCAGCAGCCAACCTTCCAATATCCTTCCTTCCCTTCAACTGCTCCATACAACAATATCATGTAGTATGTAGCCATCGCTGTATTGTATAATATATGCATGTATCAGCCTAATATGTAATAATAGCCAATATGTATATGCTAACCTTCAACCAGTAGCGCCAACCAGCAGCCAGCAACCAGCCAGCAGCCCGCGCCAGCATATCTTTGCTGCATCAACCAGCCTGTATGCTATGTAACATGCAACATAGCCATGTGATAATAAATATATATATATATATATATATATATATCACTCAAATATAATATATATATATATATATATATATATATAACTATATATATATATATATATATATATATATATAATATATATATATATATCAAACGCATCCACATCCGCATCCATCGCGGATTATAGAAAAAATGACATCTGCTGCATCTAAATATATATATATATATATATATATATAACTTAATATATATAACATATATATATTATATATATATATATATATAACCAACCTGAGACTTCATCTATCTTCATCATATATATATATATGCTCTTTCATACTATCTTCACCTCACTACTCTGCGCGCATATATATATATATACGCCTATAATATCTGAGCTGCCAGGTCGTAAAATAAATTTTTCTACTCCGACTCCGACTCTCAAGCAAAAATTTTCGACTCCGACTCCATTGTTCCAAATTCAAGAATTTACAGGCTCCTGACTCAGCTTGGTAGCTTGCAAAGTTACAATGAACATTTTTTGTTTCAACTATTTTTTCGCTTGCTTTTGAGCAGGGCTGCGGAGTCAGGTCGGAGTCGGAGTCGAAGAGGCTGGAGGAATGTGTGTGTGTTATTATTGTTAATTATTATTATTATTATTATTATTATTATTATTATTATTATTATTATTATTATTATTATTATTATTATTATAATGCGATACGTACATTAATTTGTGTTATTATTATAAAAGTTTTTGATTTTATTTCAACGTTCTAAATATTTATTTTATTTTTCATAATTTAGTCCTTAAATAATCTTTGAAAATAATATACAGGAGAAGAAGAGAATTATATTTATGAATTTCCAGACGCGTTTCTGATGATATATACCCAGAGACATCTTCTGGGGATTATTTCTTGTAAGCAGGGTGAGTCTTTAAATTGATATTTAATAAGTAAATCAAATGATATTGAATCTGACTGATAAATACATAAAAATTTTAGTTATGTCTGAAGAAGTTTGCGTGTTTTTGATGTGAAGACTCTGTTTTTGTTTCTGGACTTCATACTATGCGTATAATATTGTAGAAGTGTTTAGAAATATTACTAATGGTTGATTGACCATGTGCCGTATTTAAATGTTCAAAGATTTTGCTGCGACTGTAGAGTTGTTGATATGCCCTGTCCGACAATCTATTCTTCGTGTAACCAATGTATGTCGACGTACAGTTCTAACTCAGGGCAGTTAAATTGGTGCACAACGTGATGGTTGTCGGCCAAAGCATCTCTTGTGCTAAGGAAGATGACAGTTGTTTGGACTTATGGTACAGTATAGTCTGACTTTAATTTTGAGGTGTCTTTAGTTTTGAGGTGAGAATTCAAATATTACGAAGGCACTTCACTCTTACATATTGACAAATAGCATTGGAAGTTTTGAAAAAAAAAATTTATCGAATTTTCTGATTATTTTTACTTTTTTTATTATATAATTTTGTAAGGGTTTTTTTAATTAAATTTTCAACTGAATATTGTGGATGATCACAGTTAATTAAATTTTACTTAATGCGGCAAATTTCTTCATCAAAAGTTTTCCAAGTTGAACATAGGTTGTATGCTCTGTAAACTAAAATTTTTACGATAGAGATTCTTTGTAAATAGTCGGTGAATAGGATCCAAAGTTCATATACAGACGCAAACCATTATGAGTGGGTTTGACATGTATGCCTGTAGATAATGAGCCGTCAGAATTAACATTGATTTTGATGTCTAAAAAAAAACAGATAGCATTATTAACCTAAGTTTCGTATGTGAATTTTAAGCATGACAACTCTTGAATTATATAGATGAACTGATGTATATGATCTATGTTCCTAAAAATAGTGAGTGTCGTCGACATACCTTTTGTAAAATACGGGGTTAAAGTTGTTTGTTTCACGAAGGATTTTGTTTTTCCAGATTGGACATATAGAAGTTAGCAAATGAAGGTCCAATTGGTGAGCCATCGGCACTCCATCAGTTTGTAGATATATGTTTTCCTTAAATTTAAACGGTGTTTGAGTACAACAAATTAATAAAAGGTTCCTCATATGTTGTTCTGATATATCTGGTGGGGGTAGGTTATTTGAGTGATACACTTCGTTAATTATTATGTCAATCGTATCAAGAACCGGTACATTTATGAACAAAGATTCTACATCAAGTGAGGCGAATATATTAGAGGCTTCAAGTTTAAAGTTTGATAATTTACATAGTTTCATTATTTGATTTAACTATGAAAGAGTTATTAAGATATGGTCGGATAATGCTGTTCAGATATTAGGCAATTTCGTGTGTGAACCGTTCCGCACATAGATATTACTGGTCTCTCAAAGGTGAATTTTATTGTTTTTGTGTATTTTATACAAAACACACACATACATATATATATATATATATATATATATATATATATATATATATATATATATATATATATATATACAATACTTCACACTCTCCTCCTCATATATTTATATATATATATATATATATATATATATATATATATATATATATATATATATATATCAGAGGCGACTCCTGCACTCGTGCTACTCGTGCTCAGCACGAGTTGACATTATAGAAACGATCTATTTTTGCAAATTTCATAAAGTTACGAAAATATTTTCATATTTTAATATAAATTAGTCAAATAAATGAAGAGATTACATAAAAAATATAAGATAAGCAAAGCCAAAGTATACAATAGCCGCTATTAAATAACGCTTTTAACACATTAAAAATAGAACTAATCCGTGCCCAAAGCAATTGGCGGATATCTTATTTGTGAATTTATAGTAAAAAATTGTTTATAAAAACTGTGTTTATAATTGATATATTTAAATACTATACATAATAAATAATATTTTATAACACAAAAATATTTAATAAACTTATAAAAATAATAAAAATATTACAAAAATACTTTAAAACAATATTAGAAAAAAGAATAACTTAAAGTTAATCGTAAAATGAACAATAGAAAACGTTTCGATATAAAAGAAATTTTTTAATAGGAGTAACTCAAGCATTTATATATATATATATATATATATATATATAATAAAATTAATAATATATATATAACCTTATATATATATAATAAAACATATATATATATAATATATATATATATATATAATAATAATATAACATATTCTTCTTCTTCTCCTACTACATAATATATATATATATCCTAAATTATAAAATTCATTTCTTATAATTTTGTCAGAAATTCTTTTGTTTTTTATTGCGCAAGCGATTCTGTTAATGCTATTATTATTATCTGTGTGTGTATGATTATTATTATTATTGTGTGTGTGTATTATTATTATTATTATTATTATTATTATTATTATTATTATTATTATTATTATTATTATTAATATTATATATTATTATTATTATTATGTGTGTGTATTATTATTACATGATTATTATTATTATTATTATTATTATTATTATTATTATTATTATTATTATTATTATTATTATTATTATTATTATTATTATTATTGTGTGTGTGTGTGTGTGTGTGTGTGTTATTATGATTATGATTATGATTATGATTATGATTATGATTATTATTATTATTATTATTATTATTATTATTATTATTATTATTATTATTATTATTATTATTATTATTATTATTATTATTATTATTATTAAACCAATGTGTGTGTGTGTATTATTATTATTATTATTATTATTATTATTATTATTATTGCAAACCAATTATCATTATGATTATGATTATTATTATTATTATTGTGTGTGTGTGTGTATTATTATTATTGTGTGTGTGTGTGTGTGTGTGTGTGTGTGTGTTATTATTTAATTATTATTATTATTATTATTATTATTACATTATTATTATTGTGTGCATATGATTAGCAGTTATAGTTAGCAGATTATAATTATGATTATTATTATTATTATTATTATTATTATTATTATTATTATTATTATTATTATTATTATTATTATTATTATTATTATTATTATTATTATTATTATTATTATTTATATTATTGATAATATTATTATTATTATTATTATTATTATTATTATTATTATTATTATTATTATTATTAATTATTATTATTATTATTATTAACATTATTATTGAAACTGAAAGTATTAAACTGTTAATTTTATAATGACTGTTTTATAATAAAAATAAAAATAATTTGCATTATAATTACTTTATACATTTGTTTCCGAAACTGAAATATATTTGTCTGTCATGTGTTGCGCCAGCATCTTTATGTCTTTACGGTATTTTACCGTATAGCATTTGGAGATTAGTTGGAAAGTGATATATTTTTTATTCTCAAATGGAAGAGAAAAAAAAATTGTCGAAACAAAAAAATGTTTTACTGTAACTCTGTAAGCACTAAGCTGAGTCAGAGTCGAAGTTTTGAATTTGACTGCTGGAGTCGAAGTCGGAGTCGGAGTCGGAGTCGGAGTCGAAATTTTTTGCTTAAGTGGAGTCGGAGTCGAAAATTTTTGTTTAAGTGGAGTCGGAGTCGAAAATCCAAATTTGAATTTAAGGAGTCGGAGTCGGAGTCGAAAAATTTATTTTACCACTCCGCAACCCTGCTTTTGAGAATAAAAAAATATGCCACTTTTCCAATGAATCTAATTTCCAAATACTATACGGTTAAATGCCGAAAAGACTAGAGGTGTAACAGATATCCGCATCCGCATAATTTTCTTCTCCACCCGCATTTGCATTCGCATCCCACATGAATTTATGGGTGTGGATCATTCATTTATGAATTATGGACTAAAATGTTTTACTCAGCTTTCTGCAACACAAGATGTTTCAAACTCGTTGAAATAGTGGATTGAGTATGCTTTGGAAGGATGGGAAGAAATAAATTGTCTCCCCTTATGCTTCGAACAAACACAAAGGTGAAAGGCATGACAGGTTATGATAATACGATTTTAGGTAGAGGTATGGCTTGCTTTTCTTCTGCAAACCGTTTGAAGGTAACTAAAGAATAGTACCAGCTCAGAAAATTCAGCACCCATTTTGCCAGACGAGATTCCTCTAGATGCAACGATAAAAGCTGTGCTAAATGCTGCTATTAAAAAAGTAAGGGACTTTCAAAGGTGACAGAAACACTAATGCTGGAGATAGATAATTATAATAGATTTCAAAATCTGCAAAACGATTACGCATCTGCAATTCTAACCTAGATACAAACCAAATTTCTTGAACCATGTGTTTCACAAAGGGTTAAATTTATTTAATATGCCTATGTGATGAAATTCTGCTAAAGCCAGAAATTTCACCAATTAAAAAGAAAAGATTGCGAAACAGACACACATTTGCTATTTGTTAGCGAAACCACTGCAGAATCCATGAACATTCTTTTGGCTTCTAGCAGCGATGAAGAATCTTGTTCAGAGATGTCAAAGGACACTCTGTCATTGATCGGAGATTATCAAAAGCGAAAACTCTTGGAAT
>JABUQX010095177.1:12500-43734 GCA_015478945.1 Trachelipus rathkii
ATTAGACATTATCTTCCAAGGGATTGAAAAAGTAGTGACCAGTGGCACCTCAAGGCTGAACAATCACGTGATAAGGATAAGAAATAACGATTGTGACAAAGTTTTATAAATTATTATTTAATAAGTATTTAGTTAGGTAGCTAGGGATGTATTTATCAAATAGCTGTCAGGTTGTACAAATTAGCTTAGGAATTTATAAATAAGTGTTAAACACAGATATTTAAAAGGAGTTGAAACTTTATTTATTGTAAATTACATTTAGAAAATATGTTATTTTGTTTTTCTTAACTCTTTCGATCAATTTGAATGAATTTGCTTGAATTTATGAACAGCAGACAATAAGTTGGGAATCACGGTTGAAGATAAAAACAGGTGTACCAACCCAAATCATATATATGAGTATAATAAAAAAATTCTCTCTCTCCCCACAGAAATCTCAATTCCCGTTTCATCTCTCCTCACAGGAAACGTTTTTCCCATTTTCATTTCAATATATATATATATATATATATATATATATATATAATAACAATAAACAATAACTGTGTATACATGTAGGGAGATGTATATATATATATATACTATATATATATATAAAACTACCTATATATATATAAATATACATATATACCCATATATATATATATATCTTTTATATATCTTATATACATATATATATATATATATATATATATATATATATATATATATATATATATATATATATATATATATATATATATATATATATTATATATATATATACATACACTCAATGTATCGATTTTTTTTTGATTTTTCTATATAGATAAATGACTCTCCTTTTCTTCTGAACATAAGCAAACACATATATATATATATATATATATTTATATATATATATATATATATATATATATATATATATGTAATATAATATATATATATATATATATATATATATATATATATATATATATATATATATATATATATATATATATATATATATATATAAATAACAATAAAATTATAATATAAAAATAATAATATATAACTTTCTTATATATATATGTATATAGTATATATATATCAACATATATATATATATATATATATATATATATAATAATATATATATATATATATATATATATATATATATATATATATGTGTGATCTACAATCTTTTTGTGTTGCAATGGGATTTTTGTTGTTACGTCTCTTTTTTAAATGCGGGAGGCAAAGTTGCGTTCCTTTACAGAGGACTTTTCCTGTTACAGTGAAAGAAGAACAAAAGGATTGAAAGACACGAAAGTTGGGTTTTTCTTATATATAATAAATAATATGGATAATTAAGTATTTCAATATTAATCCTATCTACCTATGGCTGTTTTTAACGTTAATTCATAAACACCCTATTACTAACCTAAGCTAAATAATATATACCAATTTAGTTCGAACAAAATATACAATACAATATAAACCCGGGTTATGTTTATTATTTACAAATTCAGTTTAAATTATTTATAGAAGGTACAAGAGCAATACTTCCTTTTTAATGTCGTTATTTAGACGAATGACCCTTCGGAAGGTGCTCTTTACTCCTTTGAATAACCTGATCCAATTGAAACAAACGACCTGTGTGACCTTTCGACCTTGGGAATCTTCCGTAGTCTGTTTTCTTAAACCTCAGTAGCTAACCTAGGGTTAACTTGAGCCTCTAAATTTAGCTGGAAGCTTAGTTGGCTAATAATTGCAGCCTTGGCCTTAATATCCAGTACCTTATCGGACTTAACCTTGCGTCTGGGTCCGATCGGAATCCAATCTTTGAGTTGGGTCCTAGACTCGGCTTTGAACTTGGCTCTAAACTTGGCTCGAAAACTCGGGTCTAACCTCGGCTCCAAACTCGTCTCCCTGAAAATCATAAAATAACCAACCATTAATTATTGGCTCACTAATAGCAAAATATTAATTTAATAACGCCAATAGTTATCCACGCTATCGGAATGACAAGTAATAATCGTTACCAATAATAATAATAATAATAATAATAATAATAATAATAATAATAATAATAATAATAATAATAATAATAATAATAATAATAATAATAATAATAATAATAATAATAATCCCCCAACCTTGCGTACAAATAATATTCATAAAGGTACCAAATAAAGTAATAACCTAGCACTCGATTCAGTTAACCTAAATACTCCGCAGAGTAATATGATACACACTAGTGCTCATAACCCCTAAATACTTGATATAATAATGAAAATAGCAATAACGATACTAATAATAATAATAATAATAATAATAATAATAATAATAATAATAATAATAATAATAATAATAATAATAATAATAATAATAATAATAAATCTAAATTTAACCTATTCCTTCGACCGCAATTGTAACCTAAATTCGTATGCGTGCTCTTTTCCTCAATGTTAACTTCCCATATCTTAAGAATCCTTTTTTTACACCTTTGTATATGTTTCTAAACACACACACGCACACACACACACATACACATATACATATATATAATTTCTCCTTTAAATCCTTTCGACTATCCCTTCCTATAGATTACCATGTCATCCTTACTCTAAACTTTCATTTATCATTGACTATTCTTAATATAACTTTCATTGTCCTTCAAACCGAAAAGATCCCATATATAGATTTAAAATATTCTTTGGTAATTCCTCGTATTCTAACAATGTTCCCTAGTTTATTCGTATCTAACTTTCCACAATTTACGCTTTAACACTGATATATTTTAATTAAACTTTAAACGTTATTTCGTTACATTTAAACAGCAAATCATAAATCCTATTCCTCCTTTTAGATTTTAAACTATCGTAAACATCACTTTATATTTAACTATACATACCAATTTTTTTGGGAGAATTTGTCCTTTATAAAGCTGGAATCACAGCTCGTAAATAAATCCTTGGAAAGCTGATAATAACAACTTAGTAAAAATCCTTATAAAGTCGGCAATCACAATTTTGTAATTAATCCTTAGACACTTTTAAGCTGGAATTCAACACAACTGTTTACCTGAACTTCTTTTGAGAAAACAATAAGTTTTTCTTTTAACCTGGACACTTTTCTGCTTCGTAAAAAAATTGGAAGGTTGATCAAAATAGATGCCATGAGTCACTAGACTCATGACACTACTCACCCCTTCAAGATTGGAAACCCAATCTTTAAAGAAGGGAAAACATCCCATAAAACAAACAATAATAAACAAGATTCAATAATAATATAAACAAGAGTAGTAAACTAACCTAGTTTCCACTAGACGCCCTTCTCTCCTCAGCCCTCCTTTCATACTCCAATACCCTTTTTTGTACATTCGGAAGATCTGGAGCTGACCCTCTTGACCGTGTCATTGGCCGATGTTCAATCTCCGATCCTTGTTGGGTTCCTCCTTGTCCTTCTGATCTATCAGCCAACATCATTTGTTCAGGATCCTCACCAACTTCTCTTAGTTCCTCATGAATGGATCTGAAATTATAAAAAGGGATATTTAAATTACCTGTAACATGATTATCTACCTGTATATCCTCATCATGTACTGAAGTTATACTTCCTGGAACCTCCTCTTCCTCTTCAGTAGCGTCTGAAATGGTTATACCTATGGTGTAACTGTCATTAGGGAACCTTAGCTCTCTTTCGAAATTCTGTAGATCAAATCCCGCATCTGAAGTTGTATCCTCTGGTGCTGAATCCACCCAGTCCAATAGATCACTAGTATCTATAGGAGATGGAATAGGTTCTGCCTCTGTTTGTGTTTCCTTATCCTCTCCTAAATGTTCCGTTTGAATTCCAATACCTCTTTTATGGCCTGTTTTGCCAATGGCCAATTGTAGAAGGTCCCATGTTTCCTTGATTTCCGTCCTACCTCTTCTTTTCTCTTTTACTCTCTCTGGGAACGTACTATATATGATACCTGCTGGTGCTTCCTCTATTTCATCCTCTGTTGTTATTTCAGCCCTATATTCATTGTGTGGATGGACTTCACCTTTTTCATTCTCAAAATACTGCCTGAGGTAATCTGGTGGGTCTGCATATACTTTTAAATGTGCATAATGGACCCTCATGGTTTTACCCTGACCCTCAACATCATATGTCATTCCACCAGCTATTACTTTGACAACCGTGAATGGGCCTTCATATCTTTCACCTAGTTTTTTCTCTAAGGACCGATCTGCCGAAATAATCTTCCTTTTAACCTTAACTCCTACTGCATAGGGGAGCCAGTTTGGATGTCCTTCCTTCCATTTGCTTTGCTCCTCCATAGAGATCGGTAATACCTTTCCCTCCTTATGTGTTTGGGTTAATAGTTTTTCGGCTGGTGTCATTCCAAGTTCTGAGTGTTTTGTGTTGTTATAAATTATAACCACCCTGGGTAAGCAGTCATCCCACTCCTGGTCCTTTGTCACTATGTTCTTCAGGAACTCTGCAAACGTACGGTTTGTGCGCTCTACTGCCCCGTTTGAAGATGGCTTATAAGGACTGCTGAATATATGATCTATGTTGTACCTTTTGAGCATGTCCCTAAACCTGTTACTTTTGAATTCCACCCCATTATCTGTTAAAACCTTGTATGGGGGCTTCAAGAATGTTGGTAACATCTGATCTTCAAATGCTCCCGTGACACTTCTGGCTGATTTGTCCTTTAGTGGTCTGACTGAGACCCATTTGCTGCAGTGGTCCACAGCCACTAGAACAAGCAACATTTCCTCTTCTTGTTTTTGGCATGGCCATTACATCAATTGCCACTAACTCGAAAGGATTAGCAACTTGGATTTTCCAAACTGGTGGGAATATTACCTTGTGATCTACCTTATTTAGCTGACAAGTGGGACATGTCCTGCACACCTCCTGGATTATAGTATGACCTTTTGGATGCCATACGTACCTTGCCATCAAGTCTGTTAGTTTTCCTTGTCCTATGTGTGCCATGTTTCGGTGTATTACTACACAGATGCTGACCATCTGTTTAAACCCTATTACTGCACACAACTTGTCATTCTTCATCCTTTTAACTAATATAGCATCGTTCATTAATAGGTCCTCCTTATATCTATAAAATTCCTTTAAAGACACATCCGTTTTAAGAATTTGTTTTTTATTCTTGACCCTCTTCTTCAATTCCTTTATCACCTTAGATCTTTCCTGTAATGTCATTATTTCGTTTAATGTTATGATATTATCAATCCTATTATTATCACACGCTATTACATTATACACATTAACAAGAAAACCATCACTAACCTGATCCTCATCATCCCCGTGTGCGATGATGCCTTCACCAAAATCCAGAATCGCTTCTGTTTCCACCAAGTAATTCATTCCTAAAAGAAAACATGCCGGAATGAACCCATCCTTAACAACTACCAATGGTAATACTGTTTTCCTGTAGCGTGTATCTATCCTGATAGCTACTGCTGTGGTACATTCAACAATTTTGGTGGTGATTCCATTTAATGTGATGTCCACACTCCATTTCCTCAAAATAAGTCCAAATGGTTCTAACTCCCTGATGACAGTTTCCTGGACCAAACTAATAACAGATCCTGTATCTCTAAAAAAGCACACCTAGATGTTTCGCCAATGGAAATGTCTTGCCATGCAACTCCTGATAACTTGTGGTTGCAACTTAACCGAGACTGGTGTCCTCTTTCCTTCATTAATAGGTTTACCCCAAGTCCCTCTTCTGGTGGGTGTTCTAATAAGTTTTCTGCCTCACTTTCTTCACTGTCCATGAATCCTTCATTTTCTTCCTCAGATGGTACCTCTTGATCTTCGATTGCTAATTCGTCTACTATCGTGTCATCCTTATTCATCTGGAACGTACCATTATCTCTTAATGGATTGAAATGGGTACCTCCTAATACCTGAATGTGAATGCTTTTTAAATCTTCTCGTTTCCTTGCTTTGGGTCCCATATACACAACTGAACAACAAGTCCCGTGATGCAGCCAGATCTTCAAGTTGAACTCATCGCTAGCTGCCAGTAATATCTCTGGGATTGGTTCCCTTCCTGAAATACTGATGGTTTTTAAATATTTGAGTGATTTGGGTTGTTTATCTAACCCATACATCTTCCTGTTGTTTATCAAAACCTCTAGTAGGAATTTCCTTAATTCTTGGTGGTCCTTCTTCTGTAATTGCTCCTTTTTTAAAACTTCCTGCAAGCTCAAAAACAAGGAATCAGCACCTCCTGGTACCACCCTTATTACCTCTAGACCTCTTGGTAGGGCCTCCAGATTTATGACATCGGTTTCTTCCTCTTGTTTCCTTTGACAACGAGACCATGTATCAGCAAAGATGTTTTCCTTTCCCGGAAAATAATGGACCTGAAAACTGTACTCGCTTAAATCGTCCAAGACACGAGCCAACTTACTATCTACTAACTTCATTGTGTGGAGGTACACTAGTGGGCGGTGATCTGTGTATAAAATAAACTCCTGACCCAACAAAAATGGACGGAAACTCTTGATTCCCCACCTGATAGCCAACAATTCCCTCTCTATGGTGGATGCTCTTCTTTCACACGCATCGAATGAATGAGAGTTATAAGCTATTACTCTTTTTTCATTCCCTTGTTGCTGACATAGACCTGCACCCATACCAAATCCACTGGCGTCTACATAAAGCTCTAATTTTGGACTACCATCTGTGAAATCCGGGAATGCCAACTCTACAGATTCTTTCATCAGTCTCTTTAAATTTTCGAAAGCCTGAATCCTTTCTTCTGTCCATTCGATCTTATCCTTCCTTTTTCCTCCTGTCAGAGCACTAAGGGGTGCTGCCACTCCTGAACAGTTTTTAATAAACTTACGCTGGAAGTTAATCATTCCTAGGTACCGCCTGAGTTCTCCTATGTTGTTTGGTCTTTCCAACTTGTCCACCTGATCCATAAATTCTGGGAGCTTCCTTATTCCAGTCCTACTGAGAATATGTCCTAAAAATTTAATTTCCTTTTGAGCCCAGCTGCACTTGCTGATTTTAATTTTGACATTGGCTTCGGAGAACCGTTGTAGGACCTGTTCGATCAGCAGTAGGTGTTCTTTAAAATCCTTTGATATCAGGAGGACATCATCCACATATACCACCACCTTGTCTCGGCTGAATCCTGTTAATATCCTCTGCATCTCCCTCTGGAATGCTGCTGGTCCATTTTTTAGCCCGAAACTTAGCCTTTTGAATCTGTATTGGCCACTAACGGTAGAAAATGCAGTAAAGTCCTTACTATCCTCTTCTAATTTCATCTGATAATATCCTTTGACCAAGTCCAAACAAGAATAATATTCCACCCCATGACACGAGAAGATTGTTTCTGAAATGTTGGCCATTGGGAACCTATCTGCTTCTGTTACTTTGTTTATGCGCCTATAGTCTATGCATAGACGAAGTGTCCCATCCTTCTTCCTAACAGGTACTACTGGGGAGCTCCATTCGGCGGCACATGGCTCCACAATATCCTTTAGACACAATTCTTGAACCTGTTTTTCAATTTCTTCATTTGTCCTTTGGTCAAATCTTCTTGCCCTTTGGTAGATTGGGGTATAATCGTGTAGCCGAATCCTATATGGTGTCATCGACGTTGTTGTCACATCTGAGTCATTCTTGCTAAATACACCTTTTTGCCTGTATAATACTTCTATTATTTCTTTTCGTTGTTCTTGTGTTAATTCCTCCATAAATGTGATTTCTTTTCCTAATTTTTCCTTTGTCCATTCCTCTTCAATGGTTCCTTGTCTTCCTGTTCCTTGTACTAGTGTGTTTATCGTATAACCTCTATTGTCATATTTTTGGAGGTCCTCTTCATCCAGTATTAGATGGGCTATTCCTATTTTTTCTCTTTTTCCAAATTTTAATTGTCCTGGTATAAGTTTCCTGATTAGTATAGTACCTTCTTTGGTATTCCATTTTACCAATCCTGGTAATAATTTGAATCGTTTATTATACCCTCTTCGATTATTTTCCTCTCCTTCGACCAATAGTTCTTCTGGTTTCATATCATAATACCTTCCTTCTCTGGGCTTAATCTGGTTTGAAGTCCAAGTAGCCTTTACTGGAACCCAATCATTAATCGTAATTATTACTTCTTCCGTAGTATATACTGGCAAGGATATCACAGTCCTTACACAATTCCCCGACTTCTCTGAAAAGTAAACTTGTTCCTTTGTGTCTTGGTCACCATACCTTGTGAGTGAACCATTTCCTACGTCAATTTTAATTTTATTCTGTATCAAAAATGGCATTCCTAATATTGTGCCTTCTTTTAGTCTTTCAACCACAATAAAATCTGCTAAACCATAATTGATGTCCTCAATTGAAATCCTTAATCTTGCTGTTTGGTGGGATTCCACAACCATTTGAGGGTCACCTACTCCTCGTAACCTCATTACTTTTTTTAAAACTTCGGGATTCTGGATCCTTCTGAACTGTTCCTGGCCTATGATACAATACTGTGAACCTGAGTCAATAATGGCTGTCATTTCAACATTATTTAATTTTATAACAAATTTCAACAAAGGAGTAATATTAATGCCTTGCTTACCTTCAATGGTTGTCCTACTGATAGCATGGTATATGCCAGTTGTTGAATTCACTGTGTTTGCTCCTCTCCCTTTGGGTGTTCGTTGTGGTAAGGCATTCCTATTTTCCTGAGGTTTCCTGCTTATAAACTCCTCTGCTTCTGGATCCAATACTGTATCAACTTGCATAGCCGGGCTGGTTTTTAAACAGTGGTTTACTTGGGGGTGTCGCTCCTGCTCGTTCCCGGGGTCGGCGGAGCTACCTCGTTTCCCGAATTTGGTTGTTTTCGTACCCTTATTAATTCGTTTATTTCTTCCTGAAGTGGACAAGTATCCCTCCAATGTCCCATTTGGTTGCATAAAAAGCATTTCTTTTCAATGGGTTTCCTCTCGTTCTGTCTTTGGCCACCCATATCCTGTTGATCTTGTCTTCTATAACCTTGTTCTTGTTGTCTGGGCCCTCTTCTTGATCCACATTCCGCAGTTCGATGTTCATTACTCCCACATCCCAGGCACCACCCATTATATTTTCGACATTCTCTTTTAAAATGTCCTACCCTGTTGCACCAGTAACATCTTTTTACCTCAGTATTATATCTTTCATTATTTTGCCTGGTGTATTCCCTTGTATTCGCTTTCTGCTGATACACTGGCTTTCCATAGCGCACTTTTTCTGCGTATGTCCCTTTTGTGTTTTGTTCTCCATTTAGTGTGGCCCATATTGGTATCCCTTCATCCCTTGATTCCTCCTCATCATCATCCAGGTCATCCTCCTCCTGTGCCCAATTCAGCACATCTTTCCATCTTACTTTAAGGCTTTCTTTCTCATTTCCCATCCTTATTCTAAATCTCCTTGCCATCTTTTTCGGGAGACAATTCAAAAATTGTTTCTTTAATATTTGTTTGTCCCTATCTTCCTCTTTAGTGGCTGCCTCATAAGTGGTTTGAACCCTTAACGCAAATTCAGCCACTTTTTCATTTTTCCGCATCTCTAACCTCCAAAACTCTTTTTGTAAATCTATCTGCTCGGTTTCTTTTTCCTCCTTACACCAGCTTTTTAATCTAGCCACTATGGTGGTATATTTGACCTTAGCCCTGTATATACTATAGTATGTCCTTAGTACGGGACCTTCTAAGAAATTTCTGAGTTCTACTGCCCAACGACTTTTGTCTTTACCTAATTGTTCCTTTGCGTATCGTTCATAATCTTCTATAAACGCCTCAAACTTTTGAACTTTTTCTTTCCCATACTTTAAAGGTTTCACAGCCTTTATATTACTCCTCCTAAATGACTTCATCACCTCCACCATCTCACCGGCCAAAACGATAAATATCTTACTCACTGCTTTAGTATGTTCCACACCTGACTCTTCCAATTCAACTAACCTCTTGAGCCATTTTTTTCCTCCCTGGTCCACTTCACTCTCAGCTTCTTCTATTTCATCTTCCGCTGTAGAACTTCCATCGTAGGTGTATTTTCTTTCCGCCTTCCTCCTCTTTTTCTTATTCTTCCTCTTTGGCCTGTTGCTACTGTGCTCATTTGTTACATCAAATGGGTCACTTGTTGCCCTTTCTGAGCTACTTTCCTCATCTGTTTCATACCGTGGTATCTTCTTTGGTATATCCTTCTGTTTAGCGCTTTGATCACGGGTCAGCCTCCAATTTTGGTAGGCCTGGTCCTCGATCCTTACTCTATTTTTTATGTTAAGACCTCCTTTAGGATCAGTCTTTTGTCCTGTGTTTGTAACCTCTGTCACCTCATTTTTCTGCTCTACTTTTTGGGGTTCCTTTCTGCTTTCCAGGGCCTGCAATATCCCTTTCAATACTGTCGTCATCCGATCGACATCTAGATTTTCATCTTCCGTTATGGCAACTTGGAATCCTTCCAAGTGCTCAATTGCACTCAGTTTCTCGGTAGGTTGCTTAGTTTCCTCCATGTTAACTCTGTCAGCTTGCTCTTTGTCTGAATTTCCCATTTTAAATAAAAAGGAAAAAAAACAGAATATTAACTTTCAATAATACACAAAAAAAAATACTTTCCCTACATATATATATATATATATAAATTTATATATATATATATATATATACTATATATATATCTATATATACATATATATATATATATATATATATATATATATATATACTATATATATATATAAATATAAATTTATATATATACATATATATATATATATATATCAAAATATATCATATATTTCTCAAACTAGAGCAAGAATGAAGCCTTTATCCTTTTATGTTTTCTTATAAGTCCCTTAATGATCTGAGACTCTCAATCTGCTACCATCGACCGCGAAAATTTCCAAAAAGAGAGAAATATTTGTTCCTCCTCCCTCTTCCTTACAATTGTCAGTAATCCTGGACAAAAGAAAAGAAAATCACGGCCAAAAATATATTCAAAAGAAAAAAAAAAGATCAAAAAAAAAAAAGAACTTTATAAACTTCCTTAATATACAATTATAATCTGTTCAATAACAAAGAACCAACAAAACTTGTTATTAATTCCTACTGTTTAAAAAAAAAACAAAAAAAAACAAAGTATACCTTCAAAGAAAAAAAAAATTCGATTATGTCACCAAAAAAAACAATACCCTATATATATATATATATATATATATATATATATATATATATATATATATATATATATATATATATATATATATATATATATATATATATATATATATATATATATATATATATATTATATATATATAAAAAAATTTTTCTTTAACCAAACAGAACTGACAAAAGAATGTTCTTTACCTTTATTAATTGCCTTATTGTCCTCCTTTCGTTCACCACCAGTGATTTGTCCTCTTGTAAATTTTGTACGAGCCACCAGTGTGATGCAATCGTCCTGCGTTGCAATGGGATTTTTGTTGTTACGTCTCTTTTTTAAATGCGGGAGGCAAAGTTGCGTTCCTTTACAGAGGACTTTTCCTGTTACAGTGAAAGAAGAACAAAAGGATTGAAAGACACGAAAGTTGGGTTTTTCTTATATATAATAAATAATATGAATAATTAAGTATTTCAATATTAATCCTATCTACCTATGGCTGTTTTAACGTTAATTCATAAACACCCTATTACTAACCTAAGCTAAATAATATATACCAATTTAGTTCGAACAAAATATACAATACAATATAAACCCGGGTTATGTTTATTATTTACAAATTCAGTTTAAATTATTTATAGAAGGTACAAGAGCAATACTTCCTTTTTAATGTCGTTATTTAGACGAATGACCCTTCGGAAGGTGCTCTTTACTCCTTTGAATAACCTGATCCAATTGAAACACACGACCTGTGTGACCTTTCGACCTTGGGAATCTTCCGTAGTCTGTTTTCTTAAACCTCAGTAGCTAACCTAGGGTTAACTTAGGCCTCTAAAAGCTTAGTTGGCTATTAATTACAGCCTTGGCCTTAATATCCGGTCGTGACCTTATTGGACTTAACCTTGCGTCTGAGTCCGATCGGAATCCAATCTTTGAGTTGGGTCCTAGACTCGGCTTTGAACTTGGCTCTAAACTTGGCTCGAAAACTCGGGTCTAACCTCGGCTCCAAACTCGTCTCCCTGAAAATCATAAAATAACCAACCATTAATTATTGGCTCACTAATAGCAAAATATTAATTTAATAACGCCAATAGTTATCCACGCTATCGGAATGACAAGTAATAATCGTTACCAATAATAATAATAATAATAATAATAATAATAATAATAATAATAATAATAATAATAATAATAATAATAATAATAATAATAATAATAATAATAATAATAATAAATAATAATAATAATAATCCCCCCAACCTTGCGTACAAATAATATTCATAAAGGTACCAAATAAAGTAATAACCTAGCACTCGATTCAGTTAACCTAAATACTCCGCAGAGTAATATGATACACACTAGTGCTCATAACCCCTAAATACTTGATATAATAATGAAAATAGCAATAATAATAATAATAATAATATTAATAATAATAATAATAATAATAATAATAAATAATAATAATAATAATAATAATAATAATAATAATAATAATAATAATAATAATAATAATAATAATAATAATAATAATAATAATAAATCTAAATTTAACCTATTCCTTCGACCGCAATTGTAACCTAAATTCGTATGCGTGCTCTTTTCCTCAATGTTAACTTCCCATATCTTAAGAATCCTTTTTTTACACCTTTGTATATGTTTCTAAACACACACACGCACACACACACACACACATACACATATACATATATATAATTTCTCCTTTAAATCCTTTCGACTATCCCTTCCTATAGATTACCATGTCATCCTTACTCTAAACTTTCATTTATCATTGACTATTCTTAATATAACTTTCATTGTCCTTCAAACCGAAAAGATCCCATATATAGATTTAAAATATTCTTTGGTAATTCCTCGTATTCTAACAATGTTCCCTAGTTTATTCGTATCTAACTTTCCACAATTTACGCTTTAACACTGATATATTTTAATTAAACTTTAAACGTTATTTCGTTACATTTAAACAGCAAATCATAAATCCTATTCCTCCTTTTAGATTTTAAACTATCGTAAACATCACTTTATATTTAACTATACATACCAATTTTTTTGGGAGAATTTGTCCTTTATAAAGCTGGAATCACAGCTCGTAAATAAATCCTTGGAAAGCTGATAATAACAACTTAGTAAAAATCCTTATAAAGTCGGCAATCACAATTTTGTAATTAATCCTTAGACACTTTTAAGCTGGAATTCAACACAACTGTTTACCTGAACTTCTTTTGAGAAAACAATAAGTTTTTCTTTTAACCTGGACACTTTTCTGCTTCGTAAAAAAGATTGGAAGGTTGATCAAAATAGATGCCATGAGTCACTAGACTCATGACACTTATTATTTTTCTTATGGTTATTAATATTAAGTTTCATCTTTATTTTTATTAGCGTAGTTGAGAGTGTGAATGTATGCGCACAAAAGTGAATATTGTATTTGTTATTGTACGGAAGGGATTTATTTAGGTTATAGCGGTGCTATGACTTGATTTATTTAGGTTATAGCAGTGCTGTGACTTGTTTTTATTGTGTGTGTGTGTGTGTGTATTATTATTGTGTGTGTGTGTGTGTGTATGTATGTATTATTATTATTTTGTTAGTAATAATGGTTCGCATTGGTGAGTTTTTTTAAAATAAAACATGATGGAGTCTTCCTTCTTATAAGTTCGGGATTCGAACTTGAAGGAGGGAGGAATGTGGGAAAAAGGAAGACCAACTAAATTTGGTCTAAGGTAAAAAGTTTAAAAATTGACACGATGAAAATCAGATCGTCAATAGATCTCAGAAAGGATGGGATGACTCGTATTAAGAACACAGGAGTAACAACAGGTACAAAGAGGAAGAAAGAGGCCCGTAGAATTACGGTAAGCAAAGTAAAGTTATAAATTGTTGTTTATTAGTGTATTAAATGAATTTTGTATAGGAATTATTAATGGTAAACTTATTGTTTATAGGGACCTGGCCTTGGGACGAACCGATTAATGATAAACTTATTGTTTATAGGGGCCCAGCCTTGGGACAAACCTAGTCATGGGACAGATCCAGTTTGAGACAGGCTTGAGCTGAAATGACAAACCTAGCCTTGGAACGCACTTAGTTCGGGATAAACTTGAGTTGGGATGGCAAACTCTGAACCTTGGGACTAATTAAACGGAATAATCAAGTTTGGTACTTGACGTTGAAATTATATGAAGAATAAGGATAAATAGAAGATATTAACCCAGGAATTCAACAGTCAAAGGTTCGATGAGCAAACAGAAATCCATAACACAAGTATCCTCCTCACTTGTGCAAAGAAGCCGAAATGATGCTTGAGCTCGGCTTAGATAAGGATCAAGTAACTATTGTCCCAGGTATTAAATAAGGTTTTTCAAAGGCAGCTTACTACGGATAACTCGTGTAAGTACCTAGTTGTGTTCTTATATGTCAAAGTTAACATCATTGCTGGAATTGTAGCTAAAGCTTAATTATGGTTCAGAAGTTGAACAGTTTGTATAAAAAGTGATACTTAGTAAGAATTTAACTCTCTAGTTTTGTGACATTAAAAGTAAAAAGGTTAAACAGTGTTAAAAGTTAACAGTTTAAATAACTATTTATTTAATGACTAACAATTTCGGTGCATTAGGTTTTAATATTTGTTCTTTTCTCCCGTCAGACATTATTTTCCAAGGGATTGAAAAAGTAGTAACCAGTGGCACCTCAAGGCAGAACAATCACGTGATAAGGATAAGAAATAACGATTGTGACAAAGTTTTATAAATTATTATTTAATAAGTATTTAGCTAGGTAGCTAGGGATGTATTTATCAAATAGCTGTCAGGTTGTACAAATTAGCTTAGGAATTTATAAATAAGTGAAACACAGATATTTAACAGGACTGGAACTTTATTTATTGTAAATTACATTTAGAAAATATGTTAGTTTGTTTTTCTTAACTCTTTCGGTTAATTTGAGTGAATTTGCTTGAATTTATAAACAGCAAATAATAGATCAGGAATAACAGTATAAATATAAAACAGGTGTACCAACTGCAAATTTACGAATTACCAACCCAAATCAGAAAACAGGAATATATATATATATATATATATATATATATATATATATATATATATATATATATATATATATATATATATATATATATATATATATATATATATATATATATATATATATATATATATATATATATATATATACATATATATGAGTATAATAATTAGATGTCTATTTCTCCATTCCTCCTCTCTTCCTTTAGGAAATTTTCACAGTTTCTCCTTTTCCCATTTCATTTCATTAACAGGAAACAGCGTTTTCAGTCTTTTTCATTTCAATATATATATATATATATATATATATATATATATATATATATATATATATATATATATATATATATATATATATATATATATTGTTTTTAAATTCAAAGGAAGTACTTTTTTTAACCGCTTAACCTTTGTTTTATTATCTAACCAAGTCGACCGTTGGGGGGAGCTTCATTCGTGGTATTGCAAAGCTTCTTTAACATCTATTTTAAGTTATAAAATCAGAGAAAGAGTTCCCATTGAAGTGTGTACAAATTGTGCTTCTAGGGCGTTTCTCTCTGGCATGGAGGTGTATATTTTATTTCTAAAACATTCAAATTTAAGCCATCACGAAACATCAGACAAATGTCTGATGTTTTTCGTGATGGTTTAAATTTGATTGTTTTAGAGTTATGGTCAAAATGAAGTTGCCAACAAGTTTCATGTTTCATATATATAATTTTTCAAAATTTTACCGCAAAGCATCTATTCTAAGATTTAGAGTAATTGCTTTCCTTAGCAAAATTAATTACATTTTTTGAATTTCTCTTCTTCCCCTTCTTTTTTCAAAAGATTAGCAATATTTCTCTCTCTCTCTCTCTCTCTCTCTCTCTCTCTCTCTCTCTCTCTCTCTCTCTCTCTCTCTCTCTCTCTCTCTCTCTCTCTCTCTCTCTAAAAAAAAAAAAAAAAATCATTCCCACCTTTCCACTTTGAAAAATTTTGAAGGTTTTCAGGTTGTCAAATTTTCTGCATAGACCGAACACTGTGTTCAAACTTCAACCAATTATTTTATCTTGTAGTTAAGTTATTTTTTTCATTAGGTATTTAATGAGTTAAATGAAAACTTAAACTAAACAATACCATAGGGTAGATGTACAGAAGGTTGGCGTACATGCATGGCAGACCATCCATCTTTTTCCCATCTTTTGTTTACTTTTAAAACTTTTCAAGAATTTGGCACACAAAATCCATAATTCTCCAACTTATTAATTTTGATTTACTCCTTCCCTGAATATTTTAAAATTTGGATTTAATTTTTAATCACTCTTCCTCTTTAATAATAATAATAATAGTGGTATTCCTCAGGGTAAATTTCTACTGCCTATCCTTTATCTACTTTGTGTTAATTACTTTTTATACTTAATTATTTTTTCCATCATTTATATGTCGATGAATTTACCTTGAAGCTATTCGTTCTATTTTATAAAACATCGAACCCAACTCGATAGAGTAAAGAAGTCTGCCTTCGAGCATTTCCCCTTTGATCTTTTTCATATATGTAATTAAAATAAAGTAAAACTTGTTTTCAATATATATATATATATATATATATATATATATATATATATATAAAAAATATTTATATAAATATATATATATATATATATATATATATATATATATATATATATATATATATATATATATACTTTTTCTCATATATATATATAACCTATATATATATATATATATATATATATATATAATCTTACTTGAACAAAAGTGCATAAAATAAATAAATATATTTTGAAATTTACGGAAATTTTAAGAAACAAAAAAAAAATTTTTTTAACACATATGAAAAATTATTTTTCTAGCTCTATTAATTAACAGCAAAATGAATGATAGCTTTCGATTATATTTTGTGACTTTGATGAACACTCATTATAGTCAAATTTGTTAGTCTTTCCTCCCCTGTAAAATTGAAATAATATGTTTTGATTCGTTGCAGAGTATAGGGAAACATCTTTCTGGAGAGCACTTTGTGAGTGAGATAAATGCTAAAATCCTTAACAATCCAAATGTAACTGCATATATCAAGCTTATTTACAAATTTCGTAAACCTTTAAATATATATCGATGTAATCATTTTAATAAGATTGTAAGGATGGATTTGTGGGTCACTTGTTTGAAAAATCATCAAGAAACTAACTTGTAATTTCTTGATTTATTTTCGTATTATATTGATTTTCTGAAACTGGGCATACTCATTTCTTCATTAAGTTATGTTGCAACTTTGCAACTTCTACAATTCTTGAAACATTTTCATCGACCTTTGAACGAAAATCTTTCAAAACGAGCATTACTTCCACAATTCTTTTTCAGTATGTTTAAAGCAGTTGCTATCACTTATGATGGAGACTGCAGTGTATTACATAATGGAATAGTGAAGGAGAATAAAGTTGTAATCATAATTAAACTTATAACAAATTCACTCATGATTACAAAATTAAAATGATTAAAGCTTTTGAAGAGGTTCAATATCTTGATCCATTTCATGCTCCCGAAAGCTTCAACAATTAATTGCTTTAGAAGTTTCTCTAAATTGTACCATCCATCGTAACTTTCCACCGACCTTATTTAAAATATTCGTGCTAGTTTTTGTCCATTTTCTTTTCTGTTGGAAAATTTTTCATATTTTTTTAATAAAGTATTCCTCTTTTTTAAACTAAAATAGTACAGTACCCAGTTGTTTTCACTATGCCAATAAAGTATTATAATACATGAATCTCAACAACTATGAATATAAAATGCCGCTTTATGTTTTACACAGCTTAAATAAACACTTTTATCTAAAACCTTTCTTCATTGCTGCTCCACCATCATGTTGTTCGCCAATCAGAACGTCCCTATTTATTTCAACTTTCGTTGTATTGCTCCCTCTAAATATTCCCCTTTGTTGTGAAAAAGATCAAGATACAAATTCTAGGCAAGGAGGCAATTGAAATTCGGCCAGGTGGAACAATTATTCTTGGGGTTGAGCAAAATGTAGTTCTCTGTGGATTTACTTTAGAAGAAACTTTTTAGGGTTGATTTGCTAACTATATTTTATCCAGAAATTTGTTTGCTGAAGCTTTTGCTCCAACTTTTTTTTAACTTGTAACGCTTTAGATTTCCAGAGTGAACATCTCACATTTGATAAGGTATGGAGAATTAGTGATTCCGCAAACTTCACAAACAGTTTTAAAAAAAAGTGTTTGTATCTTTTCGTTATGAACATCCATGATTATGTTGTTTTCGCGGAACAAAGAGATTTTAAGAGTGCTTTTGACTTATGTCGAACATTGAAAGGCGAAATTACAGCTCCAATTAGAGAAAAAGAAAATCGAGCATTTGTATCATCCACTAGGACATTTTTTTTAGATATGTTCCACTGATTACAGCATTTTAATGTGGCTTGGAATAAAAGCCGAAGTGTTGAACTGATCACTACAACTAATTCATAATGAAAGAAATTCTCACTTGAAATACAGTAACTTCAGACCAAGAATTTCCACATACTTCGACGAGCCCAAATGCTTTTTCTTAGAAACTCATTTACTTGGGAAGTGGGTAATGTACTCTTGTGGAATTGAAGCTTGTGTCACGTACATTATTCCCTAATACATCAGACTTATATTAAAGAGGTTATTGTGTTCTTCCGTTGACCTATGCGTTTTGTGAATGCAACTTACGAGATGCACGGTTACCACAAGAAAAAGAAAAATAGGAAAGATTTTTTCTTATAAAATAGTTTTCGTCGTGGAAAACTAAAACAATGCCCAGATGAAAACTCGGGTAATAGGTCTGAAAAATAAAAAACTATGAAATCTTCAAATTTCATATTTTCAACAAGTAAAACTACTACTACCACTACTACTACTACTACTACTACTACTACTACTACTACTACTCAAACCTGCCTTTAATTTTCGCCTATACTACTCACTACTACTACTACTACTTTGAAACTTGCTTCTTTATTGAGAACTTTTTAATAGGATTATCATGTTGTTGAGGAAATATTTGATTATTTTACCACCATTCACGGGCCGGGGCTGCGTGAGGCTACACCCTCCGTGTCCCCATGCATTTTTATCATAGGTTCCGATGGATTTTATTAATTTTATATAATTAAAAACATTTCTGGAAAAAATACTTTAAAAGTCGCATTTTTTTTTTTTTTACACTTTCCTTAATTAAATATTTCTAACATTTTTAATAAGTTTCAATGAAATCAGCGAAAGGCGCTAGGATTAGTAAGGTCCATATATATATATATATATTACATATTGTATATTAATTAGAGAATTATACCTATACTTAATAACTAATATATAATATATATATATACTATATATATACTATATAATATAAATTATATATAATTATAATAAAATATATATTATATTAAATTTTATTATTTTATAAGATATAAGATATAAATTATAATTATATATAATTTTTATTAAAATTAAAATATAATAACATTTATATATATATATATATAGAGTACAATAATACATAATAGTAATATTACTAAACTTATTATAGAAGAGATTTAGTTGATAATTTAGGGTTTTAATATTATATATATTTTATATATATATATACTATATATATATATATAATATATTATATAGATATATAAGTATATATATATATATATATATATATATATTATATATATAGTATACTTAGTTATTTTTAAGTACTAATATATATATATATAATATATATTAATAATTAATATATAATTATATATAAAATTTTACTATAGTTTCCCATATACTTTATATATAGTCATTTTCCCATTTTACTTCTTTTTCTTTTTATTATCTTTTTGCATATACTTATTTTCTTTTTTCTTTACGTCATGTTTTTATCTTATTTTTTCATTTTTTTTTTCGCCTTTTTTTTTTGTCACTTTTTTTTATTTTCTTTTTAACATTTCATATCTTTTTTCGTTTTTTCTTTTTTTTCTCCATTTCTTTTCAATCTTTTTCTAGTCCTCTTTTTTGTCTTTTTCATTTTGCACTAAATTCTTTTTTTCTTTTTCTCTTATATTGTTACTTGTTCCTGCTGTTTTCTCGGTATTTTAAAGAATATTTTACTTAAAATCATTTTTCTTCAATTTTTTTAAATCCGTTATGCTTTCGAGTTATGGTTTTTATTTTTTTTTTAATAATTTATGAATTTATTATAGTTTGTTCTTAATTCCATCCTGCTTGCTTTCCGACTTGCTTTCAATCCATTCTTCTTCTTCTTTATTCTCTTTTTCCATACATTTCTCATTAACCTTTTCTTACATCAAATTACAGTTAGTGGATTTTTTCTTCTTACTTACAATTTTTATTTTCCTTCTTTATTCCTTCTTCTTCTTTTTCCTGTCCTAATCTATGTACTTACTTGCCCTCAGCTTTAATCTCTAGTTTTTTTTCTTGACCCTTCTCTTCTTTTTCTTCTTCTTCTTGACTCTTCTTTCTTCCCACTTCTTTTCTTCTTCCTTTTCTTCTTGGTCTTACCTTCTAAATGCCTGATTTCACTTTCGTCTGTACGCTATATTTTATAAAGATTTTTTCTTTATTTCTTTTTCTTCCTTTTTTTTTAACACGAAATCGGGAGAACAATTGCCCCTTCTTTTCTGCGGCTATTATTTTTATATCTTATTTATGTTTCTTTTTCTCCAATTTAATAATTCTATCTGCTTGCCCCTTTTTTCTTTTTCTTTTCTCTGAATCCTTATTTTTTTCTCTTTTTAGTTTCTTTCTCATTATTTAATCTTATTTTCTTTATTTAATATGTATTGTTTACTGATTTTGTTTTTTTCTTTGTAAATTTACTTATTCTTTACATATTTTTACACTGTTATTTCTCTTTCATTTTTAACAAACCCATTACTATTACTACTTACATTCTTGAATCTGCCATTTATTTTATTAAATAAGAGACCTTTTTTTTTTACATTCTTTTTTCTTTTTTTGCAAGGACATAGTCACTTTTAATTTTATCTTTACATTATTATTTGTTTTAATTAACTATAATTATTTTTATTTCACTTTTTCTTTTTATTATCTCTTATGTTCAATTTCCTTTTATATCCTCCTCTATTTTCCTTTGGTCTTGTTTTTAAGGTCGGTGTTCTTGTTATTGTGGGGCCGTTGGTGTGAGGTTTGAGTGAATCAGTATTTGTTTGGTAGTGCGCGCAGTCGCATTATCAAAAAGAGAAAGATATATGATTTGATAATTTTTAAACATGTCAAAAAAAAATGAAAACTATTTATTTTAGTAATATTTTTTTTTTTTTAAATTTTAAACCTTTTTTTTTTTTTTTTTTAAAAAATAAACAAATAGAAATAAAAAGACAAGCTTCATTTATTTTATCAGCCAGCAGTCTGATAGCCTTTAAATTAAATGAAATTGAATTTTTTTTTTTTTTTTTTTTTTTTTTTTTTTTTTTTTTTTTTTTTTTTTAAGTAATAATAAAATAAATTTGAAAAAAAGAATATAATAAAATATTGAAAAAATCCAACTTAATTCTTCAATTAGCCTTTTGATGGGATCAAAATTAGGTTCAGTCTTTTTAAATTTATTTCCGCATCCGTTCTTTATACCAGATACTCTACTACCCGCTCCAAGAGTGGTTTTCCCCCCTCCTTCCCTTGTGTCAGTTACTATTCCCATTGGAAAAAAATATGGTTTTGGTATATTGTGTTTGGAATTGCAAATGGTTTCATTACCACCCTTAATTTAATATGGCTTTTGGCTCTATAAACCCCTGTCGGTTTGTGTTTAGTACTCTAATTCTCCCCTCAAATTAGTTAAAAATCAGGTATGATACAAATGTAATTTATTTTTTTCACCTTCTGAAACTTTTTAATATTTCATTCTATAAATCATTATAAATCATCATAAATCCTTCTTCTTCTTTTTCATTATTGTTGTCCTCCTCCTCATCTGGATCCTCTTCCTCATTAGCTTCAGAGGTATGCAAATTGGGGGCAAATTACACATTAGAGGGTTTCATTACCTTGTTAATTATATTTTCAAGGGTAAATTACAGCAAGGTATGAAGGAATTCAATATTTTGGGATCATTTAAGAATGGTTAAGCAAGGTCTTTTTGTTGTTAATTAAACATATGCACTTTCTTGCATTACAAGTGAAATGTCATATGACTTTTATATATATTTTTGAAAAACTTTTATACATATAATTTTACTTGTTTTTTAAACCAGAGATTCTAATACAACTGAACCTAAAAAGCTGGAATGGGGTGGATAAGTGGAAAAGTCAAAACTTTCAATATCTTTTTATTTTCCACTTCAAACTTTTCTTCCCCATAATTATTTCAAAATAATGATTTAATTACTTTGAAGTATGAAACTATAGGTGATCCAGCATCACTTAATATCCTTTTAGGGTATCCATATTCATACACATGCATTTGAAAGGCATTTAAAGGATTCTGAAATCAATTATGCTTTCATGAACAACAAATTTACGCCCTACTCACTATGCAGTTTTTAAATATATATGGTACTAACCTTAACATTAAATGTATCATAACTTTTACAGTAAATGGATCCAATATGGTCTAGGAATCTCCTCAAAAAGGGATCTCTTAGGAGATTCTAAATTCTTGTATAGTCTATTCTGATTTATTTTTTATTGTCCTAAGCCGTCCTACCATATAGTTTTTGCAAACAAGGCAAGTTTTAATACAATTTCTTTACAGTGAGTAATCATGATGTAAAATCTTTTTTTTAAAGAAAGTGCAAGCAATTTATAGACTCCTGCATTCTTGGCTTTAATATGAGTTTAGTTTATTTTATATTGTTGTAAAGGGAATCTTGAACAATAATATAGGAAACTTTTCATTATAATACGGAAGACTTTTTATTTTACCAAATTTAGATTTTCAACCTCTAATAAGCCATCAGAATCTAAAAACAAATTTAATTGATCAGCTAATTAGTTGATTTTACAGCAGGAGGATTCATAAATAATCATATGTATCTGAAAAGTTAGTTTTTTTTGGCTCCTTTTATAGAAACCAAAGAACAACATCTTTATAATTAACAAACTCATATTCAATAGAGGAAAGAGAAGGGACATTTTGGGATTTTAACTCTAAGTTATTTAAAATGTTAAATATATATTTCCTAATATAGTGAGCCCTGCAAAATTTCCCAATAGAAGAAACTGTTATTTAATGCTAATTACTGGTTCCCTACTGATCAGGGAAAACTATTAATCTGCAAGTTTAAAATGAATATTGAATGGGAACTTCAAAAAAGGAAAGTGTCAACACATTCATCTTCAGTTGGACCCTGTAAATAAATTTGTTTTCTGTAAGCACTGTTTTGGTTGAAGAGACACATCTAGTTAACCTCATGCTGGCAGGGTTATTTGGCCCTGAAATAATGATGAAAATTATTACATTATGATTTATGAGTGAAGGATCATAATATTTTTAATTTATTATTAATTATGTGTAACCATCTTCTACTGGCTTTTTTCTCTTCTCTATCTTTCCCTCTCTTATTAACTTTAGCTGCCAGCCAGCTTAAGGAAATCATGAGAAAGGAAAAATATGTAAATTTTTAAATTTATTGGACATTGGGCCTTTGGTTAATTTTGGAATATAAATAATCTATCACACAAGCCCGTCCATGGGCCACTTGCAATGAGCTCTATCAACAGCCACAGGGATGGTTCTACCAACCCCTTTTGTTACCACTACTTTTATTTTTGGCAGTTAGATAATGAAGGGAATGTGTATCAAGATTTTTTAAATAATAACATCCATGAATCCCTGGCATTTGTAAAGACCATTAAATCATAATTACATTGTAATTTTTTTCAATTTACTGGAAATGGAGGCTCAAACACCACATATATAGATTGCAAATCTTTTTTTCCACTCATCTTCTCAATCTGCATCACTAAAGGTCATCCCAAGTGAACTACTATCCATTACTGCACCCATGCAAAAACAGTTTTGGCCCTATTTCACACAAGGTCAATGCAAGTGGATCAAAGCAACTTTTCACAGATGAAAGTATGGTTCTTAAAGTTCCTTAACCAGTATGTTGGCCCTCTAATTAATAATTTTTACAGTTTATTCTATTTGTAAAAAAAGATCTTGTTCTTAGACAACCACAAAAACCTAATAATTTGGTTGTAGGGTTCTTCAGAATCCTTACAAAATTCAGATTAATTGACCAATTTCCATCGAAATTGGAAACAAATTATTTGTAATTAAAAGCCATATACTAAAAATAATAATTTTAATTAATTGAACTTGTGAATGACAATTTAATTATCAGATTCATAATAAGATGAAATGCAAGATTATCCATATAATGAATTAAATTATAAAAGCAATATTCTTAATATTATTTTCAAAATGCAGTCATGAATATTACACTGTAATGTAAAATTATATATGGTTATATCAGTTCGTAATGAAATTAATATAATACTATAAGGCAACCAATAAGCAGCTTTGGTTGAGGACTCCATACCAAAAAGGCATCTGTTCATTTTTGTTTGTGGCACAATCAGAAAAATCATTTAACCACCCTAACCTGGGATCAAAAGATTGTAGTTTTGAACTATCAATATATGGTCTGTGTCTCGAAAATTGTGAATGGAGACCTTGAAAAAAAATCTTTGTAGTTTAGCGTAGATTCACTATGAAAAACTGTTGTAACACGGCTCCGTTTTTTAAGTGTCAAAGCTATCTTTAAATTTATTGTTAAAGATTAGGAAGACCAATATTTGTTATAGAAGAGAGCTGTCTTTATTTTTTCACACTCTATAAATTCTTAAAAATACTACAATTGCTATTGAAGAATTTGGTTTGAACATTTTTCCTGTTAACAGGTATACACCCATATGGCTAAGAAACTTCTTTATATTATTTTTTAATTTAATTAAATAGGAACGCTTTTAATTATCTCGATTCCTCCTTAATTGCTCCATAAAAATGCTATTATACTGGTCAAATTTATCAGGATTTTCCTGAATCTTTTTTAAAGTAGATTTTAAAATATTGGAGGCTAATTTATAAATTTTGGTAACAAATTTATTACTCTATTATCTCGGATAAACACGGAAAAAAAGAAGTTTAAAAATCACATACTTCTTTTGCATTACTAATAATTTATTCTAACCAGGTGTTCATCTTCATCAGAAAAGGATGGCTCATAATAATCATCATAATAATTTTTTTAATTTTTTAAGTGACATATTAAGTTGCTCATTATTAGCTTTAGAAAAGTCAAAATGAACAGGCAAATTATAGGAGATGTTGATACAATAAATAGAAGATTCTTGTAGTCAGAAATTTCATTACCATTCCCCTAATGCATTATTATGATGAGGACTACCATGAGCTTCATTCACCTTTTTTTTTATTATTATTATTATATTATTTACTTTTGCGGAGTTTCTTTTTTATAGGTTAGGGGTGAATGAACATGCTGATCAAGGTGCGAAAAATTCTACAGCTATCAGGATAACAAATTAACATTATCTTCTACCTGACCTTCGATTGGGACATCTCCCAGCAGCTCATTTTTATTTTAACATTAGATAGTCTCTTTTCTTGCTGTCAGGCATGCTGGGAATAGGATGTTCGTGGGACAAACTCGGGAATGTAGAACACCTTAAAGGAAGCTGACCTTGCTGCAGACAGAGTCGTCGCCATAGGGTGGTTCTGGCCCGTTTTCTATAGGAGACACCAACCTAACGCACGGTTATCGCTTGACGAGAGAGAACCCCATTCATGTCTATTTTGCCATTTACTTCATCCTCTTACGATCGACCATATGTTGTGAGTTGCAAAGCCTTCACTGCCATCAGACTGAAATTTTTCCACGACATACTTACCGTTCCTCCCTGGAATCTTCTCACATTTAGTAGGACTCTCGTCAGTATTTTAACGAGTTTTTTTTTTCATTTTCTCCGGTACTTAACATTCCCTATAAGATTTAACCCTTTCAGACCATTTATATGTTAAGTTTAGGGTCTTCACCTTCAATTAGTGAACTAACAGGGTATGGCCGCATTCTTGTGTGCTGTGTTGGTCCCTGTGCACCTACTCAAAAAAAAAAATTATAATAAGGTTCTGCATTCTTTACAACAACATCATCTTAATTGCTAATAGAACACTATTTAAAATACCAGACGTTGTTATAAAAATGAACCATAATTGCTGTATTGTTGAGGTAGATATCCCTTATTTCTACTCTTGTGACGTTCTGACACAAAATACGAAGAATATGGAATATCGAAGAGGTGATTGTGATTAAGGTTGGCAAGTCGGAAGAAATATTGCCAGACTCGAACCCCAATTTCATACATCCCACTGTCGACTCGACCTAAAATTTTAAACTTCTGAGTCTGACTCGAATACTTGACTCTAATTATTATAAGTCCGAACCATGGCTCTCCATTTTCATGGAGCAGACTTTTCAGTCTAAAACATCATTCGATTATTTTTCATACGATAATGAAAGGATTTTTATATTGTAAAAGCATTTTCGGAATCTGTGTTGTTGTTTGTAAACAACGGGTACTCTCCGGAGTCAGTGAGTTATAGGCCTGTGCTGATGTCACGTCATTGTCTTTGTGATGTCATTGTTCAAAGCCATCCTGACGACCCTACTTTTCAAATTATGGTTTAAAAATGTTAACTCATCCTCTGTCATCTAAATTGTCTGAAAAGCCTAAGAAATACATTTTAATTCCCCAAGCTCGATATTTCTTTTAATTTTCCTTGTTTATGTCTGGGAAAAATACTTAACAATTAAGAGAAATCGCCCCAAGCCCTCTCAATCTGATCAACCCCTTCCTCAGGTCATCTAAATCTGATCAATCCTTCCCCAGGTCTCCTAAATATGATCAACCCTGCCCTAGGTTTCTTAAATATGATCAACCCTGAGTAAACTATTTAAATTTAAATTAATATAAGTTAGTCATCGTGGTAGCATGTGACAATACATAAGCTACGTTTCGTCGCAACATATTTTAAATGCCAAAAAAAAGTGACAAATAAGAGATATTAAATATATATATGTAGTAAAAAAAATTCTGCCTTGAGCTTAAGTTAAATATTTATATACAATTATGATTACATAATATATATATATTAGCAAAAAATCTGTAGCTTAAGTTAAATATTTTTTGGCATAAAATTAAAAACTTGTTTTTATTAATAATAATTTACTTAAATTGTTTATAACAATAAATATAATAAAAACTTTTTATGGATTTATCTTTTATATATAGTTTTTCTTGTGAAAAATCAGTTTAAGCTACATAGCTATTCTATCCGAATCATATCTAACACACAAAACTTATACTAACGTTACTAGGAAAATAACTTATAACTTAAAAAATACATTGTTGGTATCCTGGCAAAATTTTACCCTTTAACAAAACTGTAAATACAAAAAAAAAAAAAACACAACAATGTAAAAGAAAAATTTTTTTATATCTCCAAAAACTACAATAGCACAGCGAAAATGAATCAACAGTTTTGGAATAACCGAAACTAAAGCTAATCAAAAAAAAAAAAACCAACAAAATAAATAAAATACCTACTCTTTTTTGGGGGCTAATTTTGTTTGTTCTTTCTCTTTACCAAGTGCCTGTGAAAAAATAAGGCATATGGTGACATCCACCAATGTTAATATCTATTTATAATTATATATGTATTAACGTATTAGCATGCACTAAATTAGGTGTCGAACTCTAAACAAGTGGTAACACATAGGTTGGGACCTTTCTTATCATCCACTACCCCCTCAAAGACAGGTGGAAAGCGATCAGGAACCCACCGACACGTACACAAATACAAAATGCGGGAGTATCACACGCAAGAGTCCTACCAATACGAGCACAATTAGCCCTACCCGCTAGCCTCCCCGAACCCATCCAGAGACACCCCGACTTGACCTAACTATCATGTGATCATTTGATTCGTATTAGCTCACCTGATGTCAAGTTTCATACACCTTATTGTTGATATCTTAGGGAGTAAAGAGAGAAAAAAAAATAGCAAAGTTATGTATTATACATTAAAAAACTCTCTATAAAGCATCATATAATTATAATTGTGTGGAATTTCTTTCAAAAAAAGTCTAACTAATACCTCTCTAATCATATATATGACCATACTATTATTAGCACAATATTAGACCATTGTGTCTCTGTTATCTTTTAGTAACTAAAACTACGCCATTTTTTAAATGTATTCATTCTCGCTGTACACAGACCTAGTTTTGAGATTTTTTTTTTTTTATTTTTTCTTTTTTTTTTTTACATTTCCCACCCTAAAATTGGACGCATTCCAGAATGTATTCTTTTCCCTATGATGCTATTGTAGTTTGAGGATTTTGATTGATGATAGTTGTTCGCATCTAATCCTATCACGACATTACTATATATACTATTATTATAGTATTAATCTTATAATAGTAACATAAAATTTCTTTAAAATCTATTATTATCACGATATATAATATACATTATTTAATCCCTTCTATACTTTTAAAGTACTAAGTTATAGTGTTACTTTCAGTATTGCAATATATTAATTATTGAATAATATATATAAATATACTATATTTATTTATATTACTATACCAGCTATATATATAACCTATATAGATATTATATATAGATAAAATACTATTGATAGATATATAAATATTAATTATTAATTGTTTTTGCATGTTTTTTGTAGGTTATGCTATATTAGATATATATATTATATTATTATATAAAATATAGTATATATATTATTCATATATATATATATTGATATATTATATATAATATTTTATACTTATAATATAAATATATTAATATATATATATATATATATATATAATATATATATAATAGAATAAAATAGATAAATTTATATATTATAGGTATATTATATTATATTATATCTTATATGAGTATTATTATATATTAATATCGATATCGATATCGATATACCGATCATATCCTATTTTAAAATATCTATATATCTCAGTACAAACTGAGCAACATTAATGAATGCTCCATTAAAGTCCTGAAATAGTAAAAAACAAGAAAAAAAATTACCAATCTAACTATTTTAAAAACCGAAAACAACCACATTTGGAATCAAGAAACAGTGAGCCTACAAAATGATGAGGGTTAAAAAAAAAATTAATAAATAAATTAGATATACACATAGCTAATATGATCGTACGAAGTTTATTCCATCTAATACACGCACCTTTATCTGGTTCGTTATAACACATAAATATATATCATTCTATATAATGTGCGAGGGGGTGGAGGAGGCTAGAACCGGCACATACTTAGAGGCCTCCAGCACAACCGTAGGTCGCAACTATAACGGGATAGTATTATTATTTAATTATATATAATATATATTAGCATAATATATGGATTATATATTTATTATTATTATATATGTATATTAGGTTATATTATTATTTATCCTTCGCCTCTCATTGGGCACGTTTAGAGATCACTACTGGAATATAAAATGAAAATGAATACATAAATAATAATAATAATAAGTAATAATTAGATACATTATTACATGAATGTAATAATAATAATAAATAATATTTAATAATAATAACTATATAATGATAATGAAATATATAATAATGAATAGATAATAAGTAATAATAATAATAATAATAGAATAATAATAATTAATAATAAAATAATATAATAATAATAATGAATAATCAATTAATAAATAATAATAATTAATGAAAATCTATTTATACTCATTGTATTTATATTAATTATTCCACATAAGAAAATCTCACAACCTCAATAAAAAACGGCGCCCAAACAGTGCCTATCAACCCCCGAATAAGGATAATGTGCCATCTCGGCGTCCTTAACTCAGACGTTCGGAACACTTCTTGTTAAGATTTTAGCATAGAGTTCACCCTCCTAGTACACAATACCTTAAATGAGAGTTAACGAACATTGAAACTGTTATGGCCTAAGGTATTATACTATTTTACAACAAGAGTGTAACCGGAGTGTGATTGTTTACATTATTGTGTTTCTGAGTGTTTTGTAGGGTGGTGTAAATGTTAAGCTACTTTAACTGCTTGGATTATAAGTTAAGTGTGGGGAACGTTTAATTATGTTATGCAGTTTAGCCGTGTATTAAGGATTGTGTGGAGTTTATGTTATTTCTGTTAGTCCTCAGACCTTAACGTTATGCCACTTGATGATGCTGCAGACACTTGATTAAGTGTAGCCCATTTATCTCGTTAGCGGAAGTGATGAATAGGTATGGTAAGCTTATTAGTGAAAGGATTTTGATTAAATATACGCTTATGAATTAATGTAAAATATAACGATGATATTGTTATGAGATATCTTTTCAGAGGCTAAATCGCCCTTACGCTTTCAGGTTGTGTGTTATTTACCTTTACTGTTGTTAAGGATGAACTTGATAATCGTTATCAGTAAATTTTCAAAGAGTCATTTTAGGTAATTTTTTTAACATTATATTCTTAGTTCATGGCTTATATTAATTTAGCTTATTGATGCTGAAAACTTAGTTATACTTAGGTATTTATTCGTTGAAACTGTATGATATGATGTATATGAAAAACTATGATTTTATGTTATGTTTATACTAAAAATGACTTGAATCATAGCATCAACTAGCATCATTGGAAGGGTAGAGGGGGTGGGTGCGAGTGGGTGAGTTGTCGTGGAGGGTGGGTAGGTTTGATGAACTGATTACTGTTTTACTGCTTTAGGATTCATTGAGCAAACAAATACAGTCAAAAATTTAAATCCCTAACTACATGGCGAAATGAAAAATATTAGTTAAAACAACGAGGGGATAGCAACAAAAATAAATACAACAATATTCCAATCATCCATTTCCTTCTTCAGTAAAACTGTCACAGATAAGGTTGAATGTTTGGTTACTATGTTTTGCCAGCCAAAAATACAAAAATAGCC
>JABUQX010095178.1:0-26754 GCA_015478945.1 Trachelipus rathkii
TCTTAAAAATAAGATACCTTGTGGTTATACTTGTAGGCTAATAGAGAACATATGTCTAGTAGCATTAATAGTTTTATAGATTAGCTAATATTGACGTATCAATCAGAACATGCTGCCTAATATATTCCAATATTGAGTTATTAATTTCATCATTATTAATTATGATTAATTTATTAATATTATTTGAGATGATTATAATATATATTTATATTATTATTATTATTATTTATTATTATTATTATTATTTATTATTAAAATTATTTCAATTATTATGTTTTAATTTTATAATATTTTTTTAATTATTTAATATTCTTATTTTTGTATTTTTATTTTATTATTATTATTGATTTATTATGTATTATTATTAATATTCACTCTCACACTCTATTATTATTATTATTATTATTATTATTATTATTATGGCTTATTCAAAAAATTATTATTGGTATATATTATTATATTATTTATGTTTTATTTCATCTTCTTATTTTTATATTAAACTCATCATGTATTATCTACTACGTTATATTATTATTATTATTATTTGCTAATTATTAATTTAAATTATAAATAATTTATATTTATACTATTATTATTATTATTTATTGATTATTATTACTTTTATATTTAGAGTATTATTTAAGACTATTGGTAAGCAAATAAAACTGGAATCTTCAACTTTATTTATTACTATTATTACTATTTCATTATTATTATTATTATTGGTGTGATTCAGTTATTATTATTAATTAGGTCTTAATTATTATTTTCACTTTATATAGTATTATTATTTATTATTCATTAAATATATTATATATTATATTTGGATTATTATTATATCTTATTTATACAAGTTTATTTTGTTTTTTTTTATTATTATTACTTGTATTTATCTTTTATTTCACTATTTATTTTTTAGTTATACTTAATTATTATTATTTCAATACTTTTATTAATTAGTTATTAATTTAGTTATCGTAATTAAAATTAATTATTAATTATTAAACGTACTATTATTCTGAATATGTATTATATTATTGACATAATGTTATGTGATTGAATCTCGAGATTATTAAATTTTATTTTATTATATACTCGAGTTATTATTATTATCATATTATTATGATTATTATTATTATTATTAGTTGGAGGAGCAATAGTATAGTGGAAGTCACATTTTTTTATTATTATTATTATTGAGTTAAAAGATTGTTCTTATTATTCTTATTTATACTTCTTTGTTAATTACATTATTCCTGCTTCTCCTCTGAGCATTGCGTATTATTACTATTGATCATCAGTAATCCATCTCACTATGCAAATAATAGTTCACTTGTTAAATTAAGCCATTTCAATATTGTTATTAGTAATATTAGGAGTATATTTATGATTCGCATTATTATTCTGTATTATTGATTGAGCTCTACTCTTGCTTGTATTGTTTAACAGTTATATACCAGAGTAGGAGATATATTGCTTCAAGATTACTTACTAATTTTTCAACATTTATATTCTAGTATAATATATACAGAACCTTATCCCAGGCCAACACTTTTATACTAAAGTCAAGATAAAGGTACGCGCGATTCTATGCGAAGGAACCTATAGACAGGTCCGAATTTTTTAAAGAGAACAGCACCAATTATTCCTGGGTCCTGTTTTTACTATAGGTCTAGCGATCATTAATTATCTTAGCAAGAGTTCGCGTAGCACCAAGGGTCCATTCAGGAGTTCTAGGCGGAACCAGTATAGACACCTAATTAATATTCACAGGTGCCCCATATTCCCTCCCCTCCTCGCACCGTATTCTAAACGGAAGAATCATTCTGGACCTGTACTAAAACAATGAAGAACTATTACAGGTAACTGTTATTTAAGAACAAAACGCTTGTATGGTACAAAGATAATCATCCTCTCAAATCAATTGTCCCCCTTAAGTTTCGTAAACACCCTGTATATAATATATATAATATAGTATATATATATGATATACTCTCACCTACTATACCCGTGATATATATATACTAGTATAACTATAAATAATAACTACTAGGTATATTTATATATTATATATATAATATATATAGGTATACCTGGTATATGTACAGACTAATCTAAATATTATTAACAGGGAACCTAATTATTAATAGTAGGTGTGGGAGTAAGATAACTAGGAGGTAAATATAGAAACTGTAAAAATTGTTCATAATATGGCAAAAATACCGTTACTTTGAATATTTTTAGATTTTTTTTAAGATTTTTTTTTTATAACCCGGTCGTTAGAAATACGCATATATATATTACACTTGTGTAGCTCGGTAAATGAATACACATAGGGCATCAACGTTCGATAGCACATCTACGCGGGTGATGGCTCCTTCCCCGGGGCCTTATCCATTCCTGAACTCCTGAGGGTGAGTCTGAATAAAATGAGTAACTAGTCATATAGCTATAATAGAAAACCTATTTTAAAATAATTTAATAAAGCGAGGAGAATCGGGTTTCAGTAAGCATGAGTGAGTTTTTACAAGTTCTAAACAACCTCGTTTTGGATGACTTTATATGAGAACTTTCTCTTTTCAAGGTTCTGATTTGGGTGATAAACACCTCTCATTGGTTCACAATTTTAATACGTTCTTAGTTACATCTACGAAACATCATTTTGCAACTTTTTTCACTTGGAAGGAAACATCCTTTGTATAGTTTTTTCTAATAGAGACAGGTGCGGATCAAAGGATGATGTCGCGTATCATTGATTGAATTTCGTTATAGAACCAAATAGTCCTAATACAGTTTATGAAATTATGACACGACCTTTATTATCAGACAAGTTGGAAAGACATTCTCTTTAAAAGTTTCTATGAATTTTTGGGAGGTTGACTCGACATATCAGATAACCTACCCTTTTCAATAACACCTATCCGAGATAGATGGATAAAAATTTTTAAAAAAGACTTATATATTAAATAACTGACTACTGTGGTCTCACTAGTAAATACCAAACAACGAGAGTATATATAAGTAGATATCATAATATATTTAAGTGGAAGGGTATTTAAATTAGTACTTATAATTAAGTGGATCATATAATATAAAATCTCTATCTTAAATGTGTATATATGACTATCTTGTATGCTATATCGCTTCATAGTATTTTCATACCCTTACCATGTAATTTCTTTGTATACTAAATGTATACACTTCACGGCATAATAAACAATATACTCTATTATAAGCGGCCTAGGTGATTTATTATATATATATGATATATATATTTCAGGTGGCATATATAGTATATTTATATATATATTCATTCATGTATATCACCTGCTGTAAATCTTTCGTAGTAATATATACACGGAATAACTGGGTTATTTAAAACTAAGATGGTACCTTACTCTATCGTATTTAGTGGATATTATAAGAGAAACGAAATAGGAATAAGTATCATAATAAATTATAATATGCCGCGACGTATTATATCAAGGCGAGCTACTACTATTATTAATAACCTACATCATATACCTATTATAGTGAGTAATAGTAACCTTTTGATATAGAATATAGCTTAAGATATAAGTCCTATACAAAAAGAATAATATTATATATAAAAAATACCTAATACATAAGAAGTAATATTTATTATGAAAAGATTAACATTATCATTATTATGAATTATTAGTATATTATAATAGTATATAATCATATATCTTGTTAGTTATAGTTTTAGTATGATATTATATTAATCATCATCTGAGCTGGTATAGATGTGTAAAGGATAAACTTTTGCATCATAATACCATGTCTTCTAGCTGCCCAATGGTCCCGCCTTTATCCTTGCGTTCATTTACATCCTCCTATTCCACCAGACAACAACATTCTTATTCAGAAATTTCTAACTCGTCTATTTATCCACTATAGTTCCCACACTCGTGATGGAGAGAAATGAAAAACTCCTGAAAGCAGACGAGAAGCCGCGGGTAATTTTATAATTTGCGTTTTTGTTTCTTGACTAGGAAGTGGGCGGGAATCTAAAGGCAAAATCAGTGGTAAAAGTTAGGTTAGCTGCCGCACTACCAAGAACTGGTACAAATCGCAAGGGGGAGAATTTTTTGCTATATAATATAATATGGGTACCGGGAATAGGTATAAGATTCTCATACGTAAGGTATGATAAATTTTTAAGTATCCTTGCTTTTTATCAATACTAATTATATTAAAACATATAATTACCCTATAATTATATAACATAATATGTTTTCATACTATAAATTAAATCTCAAATAAAATATAATATTATATAGTTATTAATCATTGGGTATAATATATATATATAGACCATGATATATAATGATAATATTATGCATAGTGCAATATAAATTTTAAACTATAACACCCGTAATATACTTACTACCAAATACTATGAGTAATTAATATAATCCCATAATATATATTATATATAGCTATACTATATAATAAAGTGTTTGAACCGGATATTGGATCTTCAGCTTTATATAAAAGACTATAATTTATTTATAAATTAGGTAAAACTGACTGTATTAAAATCGTATATATTATTACTTTATTTATCTCATATATGAATTTCTCCTGATTTATTATAATCTTATATATAAGAAAAATTTATCTAATAAAAAATTGTAGGTTTTTTTTAGACTACTATATCTTATTATTCTTTCCTCTCCCTATAGTATATATATTATTATAACAATATAATAATTATATATTATCTAATTAGGATGGGAATCATAGTTGAGTTGTGTCTATAGGTTTGTTTTATTCTTTCATATAAAGTAACTTATAAAATATTTAATATAGTATATATAATATAATAATAATTTACTTCACCTGTTTTAATAAATCACCTTACTATATACGATAAGATTATATATCCTATCTCAATTAATATTATATATTATATAATCACCTGAGAATCCTTCTGATCTATTGTCGGGAAAAGTATGAGCACATATAATTTATACTCTTTGATCGAGTATACGTGTGTTTCACTTATTTTTAAAAAAGTGAAAACTGAATTGCCATGGATTAATTGTGCGAATTGTTTCTTTTACAGGTTAAAATAGTCAATCAAATTACTGTATTAATAAAATCCACAATTTCTGATCAGCCACTTCAGCTTTACACCAAGTAACAAATCATACGAGCATAATATAAGTAAGAAAAAGCCAAACCCGGCATTGCCTTCCACTTTCTTACACTCTTTTAATCACAAACATCTCCTCAAATCCATCGATTGAGCACCATTAACCCGGTGAACCGTTGTCTGCCACGTACCACATTGAATACCACTTTTATTGACGCATAACCCTAATTGTCTTTCACAACGCCCAATCCAGTTACACAATGAATGAGAGCGCAACAGGCCACCATACAACGAGCTAGAATCAGCTGTACCTCACTACAGCTTATTATCATATTGAGAGACAAACAAATACACCTTTCAAAAATCAGTTTTTAGTCTTCGACATACCAATTTAACATGATTCGTCTATAGCATAACTCCAAATATGAGATGTCACATTTTTCAGCTCCCAAGCCTGACCACTTCAAAGAAACACCACAAACCATATATATAACTTCTCACCCTAATCCCTGTCAAAAAGCTTCCCTATTAATCCTAATCCATTTCCAGCGGGCCATATGTACGCACACATCCATTCACAGAGCGGTGTTGACCACAATACATTTTTGTAATAATCTTTCTTCTCTCTAATCATTATAATCATTTCCAAACTTCTTTGTAAGGATTAATTCAATGTAGAAAATTTGTTTATTACAGTCTAACATCCTGTAATTTGATCCACACATCCTTTCTACTTCTAAATGCACCTTGTTCTTTCAAAACACTTTTGATAAGTGCAATCAGTCACGTTACAAGACGCAACTCTTTAATCTACCAGAAAAGTCCAGCATCTATTTTATCTTTCCTACAACAACCACAATAAACTTCTTCATTCGTTCGTGTATTTCACTCTACCTTGACAGAATTCCTTATACACCCCTTACCCTTATATGTTATTGCCGGTACTTATCTGTTTAATGATCTCCTCGCGAGAGTTCCCTCGGAACAAATACGCGGACATATTATATGTTTAACTGTTATCATTCAACTTCACAACGGTGAGAATTCAAATACGATTCTTAATCATTTGAGATATTTCATGGGGTAATAAGAGACTCATGTAATTTTCATTTTATAAACATCCTCAGATATATATACATACTTTTCAACTTTCTGGGCACAAACCCTCGTATTTATTCCTATTTCGGCTCCCTTACCAGGGCAACACCCTTATTATAGAAAACTCTCATCTGCTCATTAATATTAGAACCTATTCCTTTTTTCTTGGAAACACGTGAAGTCTGAAACCCACACCACATCACAGTTTACATCCTCACTATCACTAACTTCACAAGAATTCTTAACAAGAAAATCACTGTCAAAGGAGTGTTTTATGCGAGCATTTTTATCACCACAAGTGTTCTTGCCTCAATCCTAAATACTCTACGGGATCATAAAACCCGTGTAAGCGGAATATTAATCACCGATCACAAAATCCCACCATTTCAGTTTCTAGTTATTAAATTGTGACAATTCCCCATATATAATTACTATAAATTAAATATAATATATAATAATATAATATATATCATAATATATATTACAATATTTAATATATATATAAAATATCTAGATACTAATATCCATCTCTAGAGCGTAGAATACAACACACATAAAGAAAAATATATATATTATATATTATATAATCCTAACCACGAGATATCAGAGCGCAGGCTCGTCACGAAACCACAACCTATAGGTGGTGGTACATGCCAATCTGAAAATTATATTACCACTATAATAACTAGTTAATTGAAAGGATTAAAAGAAATAATAATGAAATAATTTATTAAATAGATATTAAAACACTTATATATTTAATATTATATATATAATTAATAGAAGTTTTTATAAATAGTATTGTTATTATTAATAACGTTATATCAATATATAATATTGGGTATAATTATATATAGTTTATACTATATATATATACATTCTAATAAGTACATTATACCTACGGCTAAATATTAATATAATAAATTAAATATGTTATGATAACTATATGTGTACAATATTTAAAAACCATTTCTTAATTTTTTTTACTACCTATATATAGTTTTAGAAGTTATCTTATCAACTTTCTTGCTCTCATTTATGAACCGAGAAAATGTCGGCTTCGCGAGTAATCTTTTTAGATTATGAGCAAATTTTTTCCACATAACTTTGCGATTAAAATCAAAAATATTATACAATTAACGATAAAATCCTTTTTCTACTGTAGAGCATTGGGCGGTAATGGGCTAGTAATAGACGCTGTCCCCTTGCCCTTCATGCGTATTCTCACAAAAGCTTCTTAATTTCCCGTTTTAACGGTAGAGAAAGCACCGCTCAGTTTCGTGGTCGTTCGATGGTGGAATCATCGCGGCCCATATTCCCTTATAATAGAACTTTTTAATACCATATTTTTACACATTCACTGAATGTGTCTCTCTACCATTTATTTCTTACTTCATGCAATTCTAAGGAAAGCTACAGCTCCGAGACATTGAACGAAAATTCTTCAGATGCTGAGTGAAAATTACCATAGAAACTTGAGGACACGGCACACGGTCACTCATTTGTATGCCTTTTGTTATGGAAGGAGGGGGTAACAATCTTGACGAGTTTCTTTGGGGTGGGTTTTATTTTTAATTTTGGGCAAGGAAAAGGTGCCCTTGAAAGATAAATTATAATTATGGCATAAATAAAACAATTTTTTACAAAAGCCGAGAATTCCACCCGAACATAGATATACTGGTGCAATTTAAATTTACCCTCGCCTCAAATTTAAAATGCTTCTATATTCTAGAAAAAGAATATAAGGTTTTGCGACATATACATATCTTCTTTTTGCCTCTTTCTCACCCTTAGAACTTGGCAATAACAAATCTACAAAAGGGGGGGTATCTGCTTCTCTCCATTTTTGTTCTCATTTCACTTGCTTGAGCCCCGCCCTCAGGGGCAGAGAATTTTGAAAAATGCTAAAATGTTTCGTCTTTTATGGGGGTAGAGTAATTTCCTCTCAAAAGTATCGATGCAGGACTGCGTTAATTTCTAGAATAGGGGCTCCCAATGGTGCCAATCTTAATTGAAGTTTTTTGTACCGTTATTTAAAAAAAACGCACCACACGTCTACGCTATGGTATTCAGTGATTTTTTCTTGAAAAAAATTGGGAAAATCCAAAAATTAAAATTAATATTTACTCTAAAGTGCCATGAATAAAATGATCTTGAAGTACAGATGTTCTATCATTGCAGATCAAAAGCCTTACATGTTAAGGGGGAACTTATTATCCTTATAATTGCATGATGCTATTATCTCGGGGGGCTCTATTTTTCTAATTTTCAATAAACTGTGTATTTACTGATTGCCTATGGGTGGGATGAACGAGTCTCCATGCTGAGTGAGATTGACCTTGACCCTGGAAAGTTCGTCTTTCACTACCTTGTAACCAACATCTGCATGTATCCTCGCCCTTTGCGCGCTATGTTTGGAAAAAGATGCTACATCATGGATAAATTGAAAAAGATTAGTCAAACAAGTGCGGACATTTTATTTTAACTGATTCCGCAAGCATTAGCATCAACTAAAAAAAATATTAGCCTGATAATAAAGTAGCAATAAGAAACAAATTGGTAGTCATATCCCAGCTTTTTGGATCATGATTCGTCTTACTCCAACTTTAGCCTGAACGACAACACGCTAGACGAACCTCTCAATAAGGGCTTGTTAGCACCAATCATAAGTTTTTTGTGATCAAGTTTTAATTTACCCTGCGGTGGTCCGTGGTGGGCATGCCTGGGGATGATCCTACCAAACAGAGCTGGGTTTTCGATCGTCTTGTAAAAAAAGACAACGTAGTAGTAGTTTCTTAGGTCAAAAGAACATATTTCTGGATAGGGCTAATGGAAAGTTCCAAAATCTTTCTGTTTGGTTTTCCTTTTAACGTGATTCCTAGCTCATTATAAGGGTTAGAAGAGTTAAGGGTTTGGAACTGGATATATGTTTATGGAAACATTAAATGGATGTATCGTTGTGAAAAGGTCCCATGAGGTTGTGCTAAGTCCTACACTACTCTTACTAATCTAAATCTTTCGTGCGGGGTTACAGTATATCAAGAATTAATTTATGTAAAGAAGTTTCATTTTCCTGTATTGTTTGCCGAAGTTTCCTTGGTATTTAAACTTAAAGTGGCCTTCTCTAAAAGATCTGGACCCAATACTAAAAGCATTATGGTGGGCCATAAAATAAACTCTGAGAGCAATGAACCCGCTTCCTGGTACACAATATCATGCCCTTCTGAAGACACGGAGTGAGGTTGAGGATTCAGTTTTTCGTTATTGCCCTCGTCAATGCAACTTTCAGAATGCTCGCATCAAAAATTTTATGCAGTTTTACGTCCAAAGACCTTTTCTACCATTTTAACATTCGTCTAATTATTTACGGGTTGCTTCATGGTATTAAAGATGATTTCTAACTTCCCTCCGCTGATCTAGCTATCCCTTTTTAGCACATCGTCTACTAAGTGTACCTTCTATAAATTACAAAGTTTGGAAGAAGCGTTTTTAAAAAGACAATTTTTTTTTTCATAAAGTCTTGTTAAAACTTTAAAAATTGTTGTTTTTTTTGGAACTGATTTATATTTGAAAGGTATTAAATTGGGTCTAATGTCCTGGGGAGATGGTCCAGTTGATGGCGATTTCAAATTATCTTGTGGGCAGGCGGCGGGTCAACTCTTTGGCTTTCCGGAAGGGGTAAGAACACCCCGGTGGTGTCTTCAACCACCGCGGAACAGATAAACCAATGGGAACGACATTTTTGTCCCAAAATAGAATCTTCTTTCCTTTTTACTAGCTATTACCACATATGGCCCAGGTTTATATAATTTAACACAATAAAAGGGTAGAAATAAGAACTCTCGGGCGGGTTTGAATGAATATCTTGTGATCTTACGATTTAACCACCTCGCCTATCTAAAACTATTCAAAGTTTCCTTGACGAGCCTTTTATTACAAATGAGAATAATAAGATTTCGCAGCTTATCGAAGGTCGTTCAAGAACACAAAGGAAAGTTTTTTAGAATTAAAATTGGTCAATGTAAAATCCTCCCATTATGAAAACCGGGGAAAGAAAAAAAAATAATCTATCCATTTGAGGATTCACGAACTATAAGTATTCTATATAGTATTGTTTATTATTAACTAAATTTTAAAATAAATATATATTAATATATTATATAAATATATATATATATATATATATTAATTTAAACCTTATATATATATATTAAGTATAAATAAATATATATTATATATTATAGCTATATATAATAATTATCATATATTTTTATAGTGTAATATTTATTTATATATTTTATTACGTATATTTTGACGATCTAAACTTAGTTTGACTTTGAAATATATTAATTGTATTTATACTATTAACTAATAATATGTTTAGGAATATATATATATATAATTCCCTATAGACTATTATATTATTTATATAAATATAAAATCAATAGTATAGGCGTAATTCTATATAAACGTATATATATATATAATAGCTACTATTTGTGAAATTATATATAAAACTACCGTGAGTTCATATATTTTTTAAGTGTCACAAATTTTTTGTCAGCTTAAAAACAGTAAAACAAAAGACTAAATTTAAAAGAAATCAGTATTAAGATAGGAAAAAAATTGTTTTAATAAAGAATTATAAAGGTTATATATTTTATTAAGGTGAAAAACAGCACCGGTAAAATTCATCATAAACAATTATAATTTAATATATAATATTATATATTATATATATATATATAACTATATACTTATATAATACTTTATATATTTTATTGTAAAGGATCAATCACACTTTGTCTGTGAAAATTTCTTAATAGTATATTTATTATCCATTTAATGTTAGATAATTATTCAAAATCAAAGTTTTTATTTATATATTAATATATTTAAGTTGCAGGATTTAAGAATTACACAACTAAAAACAAAAACTATGAGGAAGCATATATATATATCAATAATAAATTAACATTTTAAAAATAATACCTTTGAAGCAGGAAAAGGAATTTGCTTATCGAAAATGGTGAAACAATAGAAAAAGGATTCTTAATAAGAAGAGAATAAAAAACTGGGAACTGTTTGTTCTTTTGAAAAATTTGTGAGAGAATAAATGTTTAAAAAAAGTTGTCAAAATTGTTTCACTGCATAACTTTGCAGGGTAGCCCCCGAGAGTTTTTATTGCGTGAGAGTATTAGAGTGTGAGGGTGGGGGAAAAGCACGAAGAGGGGCTAACAAACAGGAGGACCAGCAGAAAAGAAAAAAAGTTGGCCATAACATGTTGCAAGTTTTTAATTTAAAGACTAAACGGATACCTTTACCAAGGTTTAATGGAGGCCTTAAGAGGGAATCAGACAAAAAAGGTCGGGTTGAATTTTCTCGGCCTGACTCGGCAACGGGGGCATAACGACGGGGGGAGACTTCGTCCCCCCCCCTCTTCTCGTCACCTCAACCGGTCGGCTCCGGTTTTATACTTCACACTAAAAGAGGGACCAAAAAATAAAAGAAACTACATTAACATTTTCTCCAGAACGCTATAATATTATTTTTTACATAATAAAAAACAATCGGAGGGTGGTGGTTTGGGTTAAACTCTCTCGTCTTGGCTCGTCTTACAGCAGCATGGAAGGGCCTTAATGAGAGCTGTCGGGCGGGCCGTAAGCCTCGGAGGGATGCGGCGGTAAGATTAATACTAGAAAAACTCCTATTGTAAGGGGAAGGGTATGTTTTAATTTATTAGATATTAGAAATAAAAAATAAAATAATTTTTTTTGTTGTCATTTCGACTATAAAATTGCCTAAAAAACTAAAAAATGCTTGAAAATCTGTCATGAATAATGTTTATTTGTATTTTTCCGGTTAGCTGCTAATAAGCTTTTTTTTTCTAGTTACATGCCTGAACTGTTCGGGATGCTGGCCATATATATATTATATACCTTTATATATATATATTTTAGTATAAGACTATTATATATATCATAAGGTATGATATTATTAGGGTCAGTATAAGAAATATATATATATGGAGTTATATATTATATATATATGATAAGTATAAACCTTATTTTGATAGAGTATATTATATATATTATATTACTTTTAATTTTTATATATATGCGTTCTGTTTTGTGTTAGATAATTTTTATTCACGTTTTAATCGTGTTGTTTTATTATTCCTTTTGGGTGGTCTTAAATTTTTTTTTGTTAAAGTTTTTAAAGTTAAAATCTGCTCAAGGTTTATGTATTGTAATGTATGTGTATATAACTGGCATTTTCTAAAAATAATTGGTATACAAATACAATATTTTGAACATAATTAAAAAAGATGCAATCAAAGATTTCAAGTACCTTTCCACAAACGTCATAGAGGACAAACGAAAATACGTAATAGTGGGCCCGGCCATTTTTATTTATTCTAAATTAATTTGTACGACCAAAACCTCGATTTTGTGCACTTCTTATTATTTGGTCTTAAATGAGATGAGGATATGTTTAACCTCAATTTTTCACAAAAATTATTTTTAATAACTTGTACGTGGTCTAAATCACTTTTTCCCTCCGTTCTATTAGTCATCATATATAATTTTTGTTTATTTCATTTGAAGGGAAACAGTTTGTTATTTATCGTTTTTGAGAAGTATAGCCATTAAGATATCATTAATAACTACAGAACACTACGGCATATTAAACTTTACGAAGAGATAATGCGAGAGTCTAATATCATCAGACGATCCCCAGCACACTGAACTCCCCAAAATATGACAATCAAGAAATCCATCTGGAACCGCCACGGCCTTAGCACGTTTTGGCATCCATACGCTGCGCTCAAGCGGACACCATTGAGAAGGCGAAGAGAAAATAAAAGCGGCGAGCTTAACTGCTGAGCCCCGGCATTGCATGGTCTCACTGGAGGTAAATAAAAAACTCACACTCGGTCTAAACATCGGAAAGACCAGAGCCAGCCTGCAATATGGTGCATTTTAGTCTAATGGATGTTTAGAGTTTTGAAACCGTTAATACTCATAATGATGTCTAAAGAAAAATAATTAACTACAGTAGGTAATTAATTTGAAAATGGAAATAAAGTCTCATTTAAGACAGAGTAAGAAGTGCCCACAAAATCCGATGTTTGGAAGTGCGATCACCCTCAAATAAGTTTTAATAAGTTAGGTATATATAACATCTAAAAAGTCAAGAGTAGTGGCACAGTGGTTAGGACGTTCCACATTACGTCAACTGAGGGTCCCTCAGAAGTTTCGTAAAACGATTGCTGTCTCTTAATTAAATTTTAATATAGTCAAAATATGTGATATTTAATTAGAAAAAGAGAGCCATATTTCCGAGAATGGAGACCATATCAATACTTGGAACAATATCTATGTGAGCAATAAAGGAGTAAGCAGAACATAAATACACAAAGAAATGACAATAAAAGTAAAAAAGACAGAAATTGAGGAAAAGTCAGTTTGCTACCAAAATCAAAAAAGTATTTTATAGTATGTATCTTAGTAAACAATTAAGCCGAGAGTATAAAGGTAAGACCTGAAAGCAATTATATTACCGGTGCAGGTATTTGGAGTATAATAATATAAAGCTGCATTACGATAACAAGTTATTATATCACTATATATTATAATATATAAGTAATATTATAAATAATATTATACTAATATATCTATTTATACTATATATACTATATACTGGCCACATCACGGAAAGCAACTGCATGTTAACTAGAAATCTATAATAGCTACGGAATAAATAATCATTTTGATTTCCAGCACCCAAATGCATCGATGAAACAAAAAAAATTATTTTATTCTGAATATTTATTTAATAACTCTTAAATATTAGTAAAAATCTTAGGTCTGGCAGGCGTAAGCTCTCATTAACCTTCCCATCCTGCAGCTCTTTCTACAAGATTTACCAATATTGTTTTTTATTATTATTATTATTGATGCTCTGGAGAAATGTTAATTTTTCTTTTTATCTCACACTTTTATAGGTGGTTAGACGCCTGGACGAGGGAACAAGAGGGGGGGGGACGAAGTCTCCCCCCGTCTCCCGCCGTAGGCCGAGAAACGCCCGAAATGTTGTTCTAATTTTTAGAGGTTTACACCCGTGGGGTATCCTTTAGTTAAAAGAAAATTCAACAATTTGGCAACTTTTTCGCTCTCTCCGAGCGCTAGACCCCTTACTTCTCGAATTATAAAAGAAAATAAATTATCATACCAAAAGTTTACCAATTTTAGACAAATTATTAAATTTTGAACAGCTTTACGTATTCTTTTTTTTTTATGTTCATCGAGATAACACGTTTTGGAGAGTTTAATAACTCCTGTTATGGGGTTGTAAGCAAATTGCGAATGTTGGGTGTAATCATAGCTCCTCAGTAGCTTATTTTATAACAATATAGTAATTCGGTGTGGTTAGTGACTGACGCACAAACATAAGTTGCATGTCCGCGGTAATCGTACCGGCACAAAAAAGTAACCTATAATAAGATATCAAATTAGAGCATAGCGAAACCACTGATTATATAGACCTACGGTATACCCTCAAGACCTAACAAGTTCTGATATCTATTGTTAATTCTTACTGCAGAGATATATGAGAAAATATATATTCGATAAACGAGTAATTTTGGACATTGTTTTTTGTGTCAAATATATAATGTCCTCAAAATGTTAAGGCCTAATATATAGAACATGTTTCGTGAGTGAATAGATATCGGAATAACACTAGAAGAATATAATATAATAATTATAATTATTACTATCTATGAGTGATATATATTTACTTATATATAATATTGTTTGTAGATACAGTGGATTGAGCTTCACTAATGATTTCCGAGTATATGTCCGACAATTGTATGTAAACATATTTCCTAATAATGAGATTGTAATTTTTACCCTTAATTTCAGTTTCCGCTCACTTCAATCTGGACAAAAAACATTTTGATGTGTACAGCTATCAGTACCAACATCTCGTGTAAATCTAATATATATCGTCAGTTATTAATAAATAGCCGAGTTATTTTTATATATAATTATACTTATATCCTTATAAACTACTGTTAGATTATAGACAATGAGTAGTACATATTTATAAAAAAAGTAAAAACGCAAAAAAATATAGGAAATTACAAAAAAATTACAAGAACCACTAAATCAGGTAGATACATATAATTTTTATTATTGAACTAAGATAAATAATAATTAAACATATAAATGAGAGGAAGATAAATACAAATATATTTAGATAAGTATTACATATATTACAACTATAATATTACTAAAAAGATATAAAAAATAATAAAAAATAATGACTCATAAATATATGTAATAAATACTAAATAGGGCGGTAACTCCACAAAATATATGAAAATTAAATATAATATTAACTATTCTAAATTACAAGAAGAGGACAAACACAAATATAATTTAGTTATTATATTATTTATAGTTTTATACAACAATTATATAACATAATAAATGAAAATAATAATATAAATAATATAATATAATAAAATAATCAAGAATATATATTTCATTTCATAGATGATTTATTCATGTATGTGAGATATATCATAAATTATTAAAAAACACACCTTTTCCTTTGTATTCAGCTGAAGATAAGCTGGAAATGAGAGAGAATCTATGAGTGACGGCGTGTACGTCCAAGTGTGTGAAATAGCTTTAGGTCAGATTGCGTTATATATCTACGTATAACACCACAAATCAAACCGATGTTTTTAATTTTAGCTATTTATTTTTAAACATGCCAACATGGATTTGCCGTGGTTGGTGAGGGACAAAAGAATAATTCCTTTTGCGATGTGCTTATTAATCAATGTATATTGTTCTCGGGTGTTGAAGACACATCGATCCAAAAGAGGTAACAGATAGTATAAATGCATGACCGGCCTATCTAACAAAATGAATCAAGAACAAACAAAAAGTACACATGAAAATATATTAGCTTCAAGATTACCTCTCAACCGTCTTTCAAAGAACTGGTGAGAACACGTTTAACAGTGGCTACAACTCGTGAAAATAAATGCAAGCAATATAAAAAAAAAAAAATAAATTAATATGCTCTGTTAAAGATAAAAAAAAAAAAATCGAGAAGAAATAAAACTATAAATGAATTTTAAGAAAATTGTGCCCTAAAAACACGTGACTCCTTGAGTGAGCCAGATAATGATAAATTATTGACGAACTAAGATGTAAATCTTAGAAAAATGGGATCAAGCGAATGAAGTTAATCGTTCGATCAATTGAAACAGAGTCGGCGTTCCTTTTCTTTCTTCACAAAATACTGGACCATCAGGTGGTTTGAAGAATAGTAGATTAGTCGCTTACGAACAGGGCAATCGGAAAGACGAGAACAAGTAGTGCCGAGGGTGATCTAAAAAACACAAAATATCTGTATAAAGTTACCAGACAGACTTTGGTGTCAATAAATATAAGAATAAGAATATATTAATAATTTATATATATAGTATATATAATATATATGATATTAATATATATTTTATATAAATATATATATAATATATATATATATATTACTATTATAATATATAATAATCAGTATTATATATATATAATAAAATATATAAACAGAATTATAAATGATCAATAAGATAATATAGGAGTTTACTAAGTTACTGGTCTTTTCCGATTAAGGTCTATCCATCCTCACTGTATTAAAACACATTACACATTCACAAGCGCCACGCGTGCCGCCACACACATGTGACAAGAAAAACTGGTAAATATAAATCCCACAAAAAAAAAAAATACACGCACTGCAGTCTCTCCACCCTGCTTTCTCTCTCTCATCCACAAAACAGAGGAATCGTGGGTGGCGTCGAAAAAATTATTACAAAGTCATACATAAGCTTTCAAATTCTTCTACCACTTTTCTTTTCTGGTGTATGCTACGTACTTAGTAAGAACTTCGCAGAAAATCGAACTGTCTGATGTTTGTGTGTGTAGTGGGGTTCCGGATTGCTGATAATCTTTGTTACACCTTAAAATATTCTAATTATTCTGGAGACGACATCAAGAACACAAAATGTATTTACTATCTCCGTGCAAGAAATCTGATTTAAAGTTCCCCCACAAAAAATATGACCAGACAAACATTACACACAACAATAAAGAAGCAGCTCACAATTAACGCCACCGAAGATATACATATCGAACTGTATATAACAAGAAAAGACAAAATAATAATAAAAAATATAATAAATAAATAATAATTTAATTACAATTAATTGTGATTAATAATAGTGACGCATCTAGCTAAAAAAACTTATTGACTAGTGAGTTGCTTTGTTTATACTCCAATGGCAGACAACGCATAAATAAGTAAACATTGATATGAGACTAAGACTTATATAACACACTGTAAAGTGGGAGTTAATAAGGTTAAGACATAAAAGGAAACATAAAGAAAAAAATCTTTTAAAAGCAAGTCAGGGCTTATAAACTTACGAAATACTAGAGCAGGCAAAAAACCCTGTGTATAAAGAACTCACTTTACCGGTTATGTCATACTCTAGTTTAGAACTAAGCGCAGTCTGTAATCCAGGAAAATCTTGTAGTGATAGCTGTTCGAACATGAAAATTAACAATATGGAATTTGGCTGCGGCAGTTAAAGAAAAATTATACAACTGGCATACAATAAAAGCAAATAAAGAAAAAAAATTACGTCAAACATATATATGATGATATATAAAATTATATATAAATATTAAATATAATAAATAAAATTATATATATTATATTTATATATCACTATACTAGTCCAATAGATAAGAATATAGGTAAATATATATAAAGTACTATAATAAATAAATAGAAAATAAATAATTATCAATTTATATATGAAAAAAATACAAACTTATTAAATAATAAAAAATAAAAAAAGTAAATTATCCTAAGAACCATATGCAACAGAAACACACGGAGCCCAGTATGTGAGGGCCTTTAAATTCATCTCTAACGTGGAACGTACAGACAACTCAATAAAAGTAAGAGGAACTATATGAACCCGCGCACCAACCATACGTAAGGAAATTACAGTAATAAAAAGCCCTATATAAATTAAGAAAAAAATAATAAATAATTGAATAAAATATACTACTTTGGTCTTAAGTAACAGATGTTTTAAAATTAACCGAAATCTTGTAGTTTTTTTAATGCCGACTGCTGAAGCGCAGCGGGAACAAATGAACAAACACAGATAAAGAACAAAAAAACATAATCACTCTCGCATATCGTCGGCACCGTCGTACCAGAGAGTAAGGTTGTATATGATAACTCGTATGAATTATGTTAATGCGAAATATCATATTCATTTACGGCCCGAGAGAATAGGTATAGATACCCAAAAGGTAGAACGACCAGTTTGTTCAGTTACATACAGCAAATAAAGCACATGCCGACATTGGGCCTATATAAAAGGAGAAATTGGAGCGTCGTAGAGTCCAAATATTCTAAATAGAACATGAAATCCACCTGAATTATAAACCATACATAAGTATAAGCATGTGCTATCCGTCCTCCAATAAGATTAAAACTTTAATACATACATTCTTCGTTTTAATTTGCATCATTCCTATACAAGCTTTAGAAAAAGATGCTAAAATTATGGAAATAATGTCTGAGATATTGTCCAATAAACTCCCACCTTTATCACAAATTATACTCGATTCTACATTTTTTTTATTGAGCTCTCTGTATAATAAAGGCCCTAAAATACAAATATATTAGGTATAATTCATTTCTTTTTTCATCTCTTTCTTTAAGGAACGGCCTCACAGCTCTCCTCCTCTCAATAAAGATCTCATCTCTCTCTCTACATCAAAATCTCTCTCTCAGCTCTCTCTACTTATCATTCTCTTCTCTCTCTCTTCTCTCTCTCTCTCTCTCTCTCTCGTGTGCGCGTGCTCTCATACTCTCAAATCGTTGTCTTTCAGATCATTGTCAACTCTCAGATATATTTATATATTTTACTAAGACAAAAATAGTGATATATATTATATATATATAACTCCATATAATAATATATATACTCTTGTATTTATTCCTTTAGTGATATATATGATATATAATATATCATTAATAATAATATATATACTATCTAATACCATAAATATATTATATATTATATGGTATTAATTTTTATTATTTCTATTTATTTTAATATCCAAATTAAAATATATCAGTGTCATAAATATCTAGATAAACTGCCCAAGACTAATATAAAAAATAATATTCATTGATTAAACATTAGACCATTAATTGTTCTTAAATAATAAAAATTAATAATAATAGATAATTATTAATATATTCACACAAAAATTGAATTTTACATCGAGCATAGTAATAATGACCTGTAAAGCTGCAAAACATATAAAGGGAATCAATAATGTAATAATAATATACAATACCACAATTTAACATAAAATATTACACCACTCACACAACACTACACAAAACAATACATATAATTTTAAAATTAATAATTTAAAGAATATTGTAATTAGCTAAAAATTCTCCAATGTCCAAACTTGTTGACGATCCGTCTATAATATATTCATTTCGTTGGAAAAAATCACGTCGTACTATAAAACACTTAAAATGTGTCGTGTAGAATCATCTTGTAGAAAATCGTTTTTCCACTTTGCCGACCTCGTAATGTAAAGACGCCAGCTAATGCTAATTGGGTTTAATAAAGGATCCTTTATTCACGTATTAAATAATAATATTATTTGAATTGTTATTCAATTCGTAATTTCGACAGTGTTGCGAATCAGAGTGAAAGCTGCAAAGAGAAGAGCGGATGAAAGGTGAAATGAAAAAATAGTTGAAAACTATCAAAATCATATGATTATCGTTTTTTACAAAGAATAATATTGTTTCATGAACATTATATTAAAAAAAAACGTTTCAACAGTTACGGCTGAGAAAAAAAATACCATAGCAACGAAAGTACAAAGACGACCTATCTACGCTAACTCTTATGCTTAAAATAGTTCAAATTACTTTGACTAAAATTGGCATTTCTACCCTATCGTCAGAAAATCTTGTATTCGCTTCGTGGATCTTGAACTTTCAAATTGGTGTGACATAGTAATTGAGAGAACAAAACTAATTTTGAAATACATTAATGCACTTAATACTAGAAATAACGGTGACAAATTTGTTAATTTTCAGTTCTTTTAGGGGGAAATTCGCTCCGGTAGCACCAATAGTCGATAAAATCTCAAGCGGTTCCGCCTCTCTTTCTTACACGAAAAAAAAACCAGGCATACTTTAGTTAAGTAGGTAATATAAAAAAATTCTATCAATGAATGTGAAAAAGATATAATTTTTCACACTACATTCTTTTCTCTGTAATGTCAAAATATCTTTACTATATTGTCACAAATAATGTGTGCTCTAAAGTAGTTTCTGCAAATCTACATATCATATATGAGTAGATAAGAATATGTATACTTTTTAGAAGGACCTTTATTCGCAATGAAAGTCTTTTAATTTAATTTAACATGGCAGGGATAATAATCATTTTAGGGATGCTTTTTATAAAGTAAGAATGACAATTATTTAACGGAAGTTACAAATTCATATTAATAAAAAAAAATTATCACTATTTCAAATAAAACATTATAATAAAGAGATAAAAAAAATTATATTTAGATAAATAGTATAAGCAAATAGGGAGAGGAAAATTCCCCTCTTAGCTTTGTCCCTCATGTTATTGTTTAAAAATTAGAAGATAAGTTTTGCGCTCTATCAATAAGAGTAAAAAGCTCTTAGCAGCAACCTAAAGCGAGGGGTTCACGAGCCGTCCCCCTTCGTATTTATATTAATAAAATAAAAAAAATCATAATTATAATTTATTAAATATAAAATATAATTAATAATATATATAATTACTTTATGGCTAATAGTGAGGTAAATAGTAATATAATAATATATAGGTAAATAAATAATATTACTTTATCAATATTAAAAATTTAAAAGTATCCATAATATGAGTAAGCTAATACGAGGGTGAGTTGAGAAGTGACTTTACTTCCTAAAATATAACATAATTTAGAATTAAGAATTGTACCACGAATAATAACTATTATATTTATTTTAGAAGTAATGAGCGAAACGAGAAGTTTCTCCAGAGGCTGATTTAAGTTTTCCAGATATGTGTTAACATTCAACGTTGCTGCACATTTGAGTAAAATGTTTTTATACTAAGATTTCTCATCATCAATTTAATATAATTTAGTATATTTTATTATAACCTATTTAGGTAATATAATAATTAAGATTGCAGTGATAAGTATATATATATAATTATATAATTAATTTAGATATATATTTAAATTAGGTAGTTCGCTGTAGGTAGCTAATATTATAATATTGATGAAAACTCTTACATCTTACAGTAAAAGGTGTCAAATGAAGTATAATAATAAAAAGAAAAAATAATATCGTATAAGGGTACATTCATATATAATACATGAGTGATACGCGTACTACTATATAAAATATAAGTTAGTCATAAATAGTCGCATAATCAGTAATTGTATTATTATAGTATTTCGAAGAATAAAAGAACATCACAGTTGAAGCACAGGAACGAATCTACACTGCCTCCTTCCGGGGATTGAACCTACCGTCTTGTTGCGCAACAATGAGGGATCAATTTCATATGCTCGATGCTACTTACGTAAGACTAATCGGGAAAAAGGCTCATTAATCTAAAGCTTGGGTAAAAGTTTGACAAGTTTAATAAGCACGGAACATCTAAACCCTCAGTTTAAATTATGCTCAATAAAGGGCCCATTTCAATCGGATGTACAAAAAAAACCCTTTTGTTCGAAGGCGCGCATTTCATGCGGGCCAACAGCTGTGCCTGGTTTGCCCACCGGGAGGAAAGTCGCTGACAAACAGTCTGCCAGGTAAAATACCCTGATAAGTATAATATCATTATAATTAAGAATAAATAGGAATATGTTGCAATTTAAAAATAATTGAGACATATTTTCGTCATTTATTATGTTATTTTCACACTTTTTTTAAAAAAACTTAACACAGGAAAAAAGTGTGGGAAGCCTAAAGAGAAAATTACTGCTTCGGTGTGGCGGTTTGGCTAAATTTGAGTGGAGTCAAAATATATGTAAACCAGGACAACACGTCGACCTTGTTTTTCGCGTGCTATAAAAAATTGAAGGGTAAAAATTGACCCATGTTCAATAATAATGCAAAACTTTTTATTAAATACAACAGGGATCTAATTTCTTATAAAGCTGCTGAGCTAAGAATTTCTAAAACTTACCGAACTACCAAATGAGGCAAAAAAAGTACTGTGGAGTATACTAAAGACAGAGTTTATCAAACTACTGCAAATATACGATGCTCCATATCCACCTTAATCACGAGGAACGCTCCAAGCCTCATACACATACGTAGTTATATGTCAGTTTGACCTAAGTAGTTGACATTGCAGCCGGTACACTTGAAGATATACCACAGAGTATCCATGCAGTAAAGGTAGTTAATATTAAATATCCTTGAGATTGAAATAAGAGTCCACATTAGAGAAATTAAAAGGTATGAAAGATAAGTAACTAGGAGGGAGGGACATTCTTTTCACTCACGCCTTCTCCGGTGATTTGAACACGAAACGTCTTTTAAAAAACTCCTAATTCATTTATTTTAATCTCTTAAACATCTTGAATCCAATCATATTTTAAATTAACTTTGTCAATGCTCATGGGGAAAGGAAATTTTAGACTTTTGGTAAAATTCTCAATCTTCAATCAAGACTATTTACACCAATGATCAACAACATTATTTTAACAGACAATTTTTTTTTTGCTTCATTAGGCCTTATTCACATTATTGTCTGTAGTTCAGTTTTCACATAAAATAGGAGCCATACCTTAAGGTACATGTTTGCTTATGAGGGATATAAGCATGGTTGGCGATAAAAAAAAAAAAACAATAAAACCCCACCTGTTAAGCCTATATTTTACAATATTTTTGTAATTGAGAAAAAATCAGATCAATAATAAAATTTAAAAAACATATAATTGGCCTAAATATTTTGCACTTTTGGAGTTGAGTAAGATCAGATTCTTAAATGTATTAAAACAATTAGCTACATAGGAAAATTAATTGTTGCAGAAAAACTCAAACCCTCAATAGAAATTTAGCATCTTATTAATCATTTTACATTTTTACAAGCTTCCACCAAGAGGGAAGATCACAATTTACAGCAATATTTTGTCAAGCATGAACAAAGGCATTTGAATCTCTCATCAATAAACTGTACCTATATAATAAAATTCACATTTAATGATTTTAACAGGTACAAACACAAATAATATAATCATATAGATATTATGTGTATTTTGAGAATATCAAGAAATTTCAATATCAATGGTATTTTGGCGATAGGATTTTATCACTTGGGTACAAGCTTTTATATTGGAGCCAAAAAGTAAAACAATAACAAGAAATCTACTTCTCCATAGTTAAATGTTTTTGGAAGATTGTGAAGATCTTTCTATTTTTGACATCAAAGATCCATTAATTGACATCCTACTTAACTTAGGAAGTGATTCTTTGTTCAATTGTGAAATTGCTATGTGCCAGAAAACCCTGGAGCAGAGGTATTTCTTGAAACGTCTGAAAAGTCTTTCAAAATTTCACATGGAAGTTATAAAATAATGCCGCCATTTGCAAAACCTATCTTTGTGAACAAGAATTTCCCATTCTGATAAACTTAAAAACCAAAGTATAAAAATTAATTAAAACCCAAAGACAGTTTCCATATTATTCTGACATAAAATAGGGCTAATTCTGATGATGTATCAAAACTGAAGCACCATCATCTTTTCAAAACCTGAAGTGAAAATGTTCTCAATGAAGTTTTTTTTGTTCCCTAAAAATTTTTTTTTACTAATTTCATACTTCATCCAGCTTTTTTTTTTATTCGCTTCTTATTTTTAAAGTTGATTTATCAAGCATTAATACAGTCTTTTTAGCTTGTATGACTATTCTCAATACACATGATTAAATGTTTACTGCATTTATTGGAATTTAAGAAAAAAAACTGTATACCATATGCTAAAATTTTATAAGCAATTTGTTTTAATCCTCACTTTCAAATCAACGGAAATTATCATTGTATGCAAATGTATTCTGTGACCACTGGTTTAAACCATAGGTACCTAATAAATATCCTTAGGTCAGTAAAGCTGAATAGCTGCAAGACATAATTCTTAGTACATTAGGCATCTAAAGAGTTATAAAAGGAGCATAAAAGCAATTCAGGTAAATATTTTGTTACTAACATTTTAATGGGTATATATATATATATATATTATATATATTTCAAATATCCTATATATATATATATATATATATATACTATATATATATATATATATATATATACTTTATACTATTTCTTTTAATCTATTTATACTGTCCGTCAAATTTAAAATATACAATCTATATTTAAAAAAAAAAAAAAAAGGATGGATAAGCTTAACCTAGGCTAGGGATATATAAAAAATTATATATAATATATATAATATAATCTATATATATTAATAGTTATATTATTTATAACTAACAAACACCTTTATTTGCTATACCTCTCATTTCAAAACATAAAGAAAGTTATATTTAATATTCTCATAGGTAATATATAATATATTTATGGAATTATAATTTTTGGGTGAAATTATTTTATCTGGTATATATATATTATATACTGGTAATATTTATAGTATTAATAAAAGTATATATATATATATTATATGTATATATTAAATATATATATATATATATATATATCATATATATATATATATATATATATAATATTATATATATACTGTATATTATATATATATATATATCTTATATATATATATATATATATATATAGTATATATTATATATATAATATATATATATATAGTATATATATATATATATATATATATATATATATATATTAAAGAGCCTAATAAGACTACTTTTTAAAAAAAAAAAGGTTTTTGCGAACCCTGGATATAAGACCATAATATGAAAATACTGGAAAGATTTTTAATTTTTTAACAAAAGTATCTATACAAACACCTGTTTTTTTTTTCTTTTTTTAATTAAATTTTCATTATAAATGAATTATAACAAAATTTTACAAAATTTCATGATAGCCATGAATTTATCTATAGAAATGAGTAGGGTTGGGAAAAAACACCGTTTTTTTTCAAATCGTGTTTTTTCAGGAAAAAACAACATGTTTTTTCATGTTTTTTCGTTTTTTTCAGTTTTTTTTTCGTTGTTTTTCATTTACATGTATTTTTAAAAGTATACAGAGGCTAATAGATAATTAGAAACACACAGTTTTCATTACAGATCGACAAATATAAGGGATACATTTTTTTTTTTTGAATTTGAACAAAAACAACAAATATTCCCATTATGATTTATAAAATAGCAGAACTAACGCCTTTCTCTTATAAACAATCTCTTATCATCTGTCTTCTCATACAATTTACAGTAAGGCATATGATAACGCTGTAGTCTATGTTTGTAGGCTTCTACTTACTAATTTTGCTATGTATTTTAACATTTGTATCATATATCTATTTATATTTCTTTTAAATATTTAATTATATTAATTTATATAGATGAGTCTGATGAACAACAAAACTTAAAAGTGAAGCTGAAAACCAAATGATAATAAAATATTTGAAATTAAAAATTATATCCAAGATTGTATGAAGGAAGGATGAGTGAAAACGTAAATTAAATTTTGGCTTTCTTGGGAATATCGCAACTTTTGATTCACTATCATCAGTAGTCGGCCCACTCCCCCAGACCTACTGAGTACTGAACTACTATCAAGCTCATTATCCTGGGCTCATCAGCGTGAACAGCCACATTTAATTTTTATATGACTGATATAAAGTCTGATATCTCACAGGCATATAAAGTATGGTGAGAATGACTTGTGGTTGAAGGAGCAGGGGCTAGTACAGGGATCATTAAGCTTAGCTGCTTCAGCATAATCATCTCTGCTCAGTGGCAATTTTTAGAATTTCATGTTATTTTTTGAGCAATAAATACTAGTTTGCAACGTCTACACAACAAAAGTTTATTTTCATGCGAGGGCCTTTGCTACCTTTTATTTCCCTAAAAAGTAGTCGCACGACTTTTTGCACGTGCGCATTTTTAAATTCTGAAAAATCAAATAACACAAAATAAAATTTTTTTTTTGCTGCCAAAGATATTTTTATCGATTTTATAGTATCATCGGAGTTGGCTGATGCAGAAATTAACATTAGTGTTTCCCAAGTATTGGTCATAGTGTCTTGGAGAATACAGGGTGTTCCAAATTTACTCTTATAAAACAAATATCTTTTTAAGGCATATTTTACAGTAATATCGTTTTAATTTCTTTTTAAGGGGCCTTACCTTTATATTAATAA
>JABUQX010095179.1:2500-10000 GCA_015478945.1 Trachelipus rathkii
CGTACAGTTCATAAGTCTGAAATATATTTTAACTGAAGTTACAGCCATGAATAGGGGAGGGCAGAGTAAGGGAGGCTAGAGAGGTAGGGCTGTAGGCTATTGTGCAAGTTTGCACATCTGACATCTTTCCAGAGAGTCCTCCACCGACTCCGCCCATCTCTTCTTCGGTCTTCCCCTAGGTCTTCTGCCATCTGGTGTCCATTCCCATCTTCTTTTCGGCATTTCTGTCACTGCTCCATCCTCTCAGATGTCCCCATCAATACTCAATCTTCCCCACATCGCATCTGTAAGTATCATCTTATTCCACCCTTTATTTTTCTCTTCTCTAATTACTTCATTCCTTATTCTGTCTCTCCTACTCTTTCCAATCATAGTTCTTAATACCCTCATCTCCGCCGCTTGTATTCTACTCTCCTCTCTTCTCGTTGTTGTCCATGTTTCCGCTCCGTACAACAGCGTCGGAGTCAGTATACTTTAAAAATCATTTTTTTAACCTTTATTCCGATGTTTTTATCTTTCATCATGGGGTCTACCGCTTTCATAACTAATCCATGCTTTTCCATTCTTCGCGTAATCTCTCCTCCACTTCCTCCCCTTTTGTTAAAACATCCTCCGAGATAATTGCAGGGTAATTTACCGCCTTTTCACCCTCCTCCCCTCTCAACCCATCCTCACTCTCCTCATTTCCTTCGGTTATTGTTAATATCTCTGTCTTCTGTACGTTCATCCTCATCCCTGCTTCCTCCAACTCCTCCGCAAACAACTCCACCACCTCTCGAATCGTCTCCTCTCTCTCGCTCCAACATGCCAGATCGTCCGCATATGCCATAATGTCCCCTTCAAATTCTCCCAGTCTCTCCCTCACTTTCCTTATCACCACGTCTAAATATAATATAACAGCAGTGGCGATAAAACAAATCCCCTGCTTCACTCCTGTTTCACCTCAAACCATCTATCGTTCTCACACTCAGTTCTAACATTACAACTGCATTTCTCATACATACTTTCTATTGCCTTCTTTAATTTACCCCTCACTCCATAATTCCTCTCCATAGCTCTCCAGAGCTTTTTTCCTTGGCACCGAATCAAATGCCTTTTGCAGGTCGATGAACGCTACAAAGAATCTCTTGCCATATTCCAGCATCTTCTCTGAGACCATTCTTAGTGTGAATAAGAGGTCCGTCGTTCCTCTTCCTCTTCTATACCCGTACTGTTCTTCTCCGAGTCTCGGCTCTACCTCCCTCCCCTTCTCTCTCAGCCTCCCTCTCCAATAATTCTTTCGTTATTTTGGCCAGATGGTTCATCAGTGAAATACCTCTATAATTATTACAGCTTCCTGCATCTCATTTACCTTTATATATGGTATTATTATTGCTTTGCCACACCTTTCCGGCACCTTTCCCTCTCTTCCAACACTTGTTCATCAAATTGATGATTCTCCCTCTCAGCTACTCTCTTCCCTCCACCACCAACTCCACAGCCACTCCACCTCTCCTGGGCTTTACCCTTCTTTCATTCGTTTTATAGCTTTCAATATTCTTCTACCGTATCTCTCGCCTTTCTCCTCCTCTTTCCTCCTCCTCATGCTGATTCTGCAACTTCTTCCTCTTGTTCTTGTATTCTACATTTAGCAGATCTCATAGTATCGGGTCCATCTATTCATTTCTTTCTTCAGTCTAACAAGAATCTCTCGTTTCTATTTTTTATATTTTTAGTATACGGTTTTTGGTTTTCCTATAACGCCTCGCCATCGTTTAAATAGCTTTTCTTACCCTTCGCTACACATCTTTTGTTATTTCTCCTGCCCATTCTCTCCAATCTCCCATCTTTTTTGCCCTCCTCTTTATTCTCTCTGCCTCATTCTTTGCCTGTACATATTCCTCCCTTGCTGCCGCTGTTCTTTTCTTTTCAGCCACTTGTATATTTTTCCCAATTTTTTCCTTAATTGATTTTTTCAGGTCTTGAAAGAACCCCGACGTGTCGCACTGCACAGCACCTCATACCCATCTTTTACCAAGAATTTTCTCTGCCACTTCCTTGATAAATCCTGGCCATTCTGTTGGTTTTCTTCATCCATCCTTAGGGTTTCCTACATTTCCCATTCATAATTTCGTCTCGTTTATTGTTCTTCCAACTTCTCCATCTGAATCACTCCGCTCTCCCTGCTCATTTACCCTCCCTCCCCTCTTATCTCAATGTCCGCCACCACCAGCCTATGATCGCATCCAAGGACACTGCCGGAATCACCTTTACATTCTTCACCATCCTTTTATCAGAGACTATCATGTAGTATATCACCGATTTTTGATCGAATTGTTGCGTTACCTGATTCCATCTATACCTCGTAAAGATGTGAGATCTCTTTATGTGCTTGAAAAACGTGCTCATTATTTTTAGATCGTTTCTCACACAAAAATCAATCAACGCCTCTCCCTCCATGTTTCTTTATCCTCTCCAAATGTCCCAAACTCATCTCCATCTCTCTTTTTTATTTCCTATACTCTAGCGTTAAAAATCTCCCATCAAACAGCACCCTACCCATCCTCCTCCATCCCCACCTCTTTCTCCATCAATTCCATAAATCTAGTTTTTTCCTCCTCTGAGTGCCCCTGTTGTGATGCATATACCTGTAATATTCTATATTTTATCCGGCCTATCTTCAATCACGCGGGATCATCAACTATCATATGTAATTTCTACTCTCTGTATACATGGGACGAGTCTTGGTCCACTATAATTCCGATACCGATGCTTTCTTATCTTTTCTCACCATACTGATACATAGAAAAATCCTTCTTTCCATCTCTTTACCCTCCTCACACCCCCTCACTCTCATCTCCACCATCCCCAACATATCTATCTTCCTATCATCATGATATCTATTATCTCCTCCTCTTTATCTCTTTGTTATCTCTTTATTATATATATATATATTATATAGTTATAGTATATATATATAATATATATATATATATAATATATATAATATATATATAGAATATAAATATATATATATACAATATATATATATATATATATATAAATATTATATATATATATATATATATATATATAATATATATATATCAATATATAAATATATATATATATACTATAATAATATATATATATATATATATATATATAATATATATATATATAGTATATATATATAGGTATATATATAATATATATAATATTATATATATATAAGTATATATATATATAATTATATATATATATATATAATATATATAGTTATAGTTTTTTTTTTTTGCTGTCGTTGTCTTCCCGTTCTAGCCAACTAGGGCCGCCCTCATGATTCTCCGCCCAGGGCATTGACTATTGCCTAGCGGTTTAAGAGGGCTCTGCAATATATATTATATATATATATATATATATATTATCTTTATTTATATATATTATATATATATATATATATATATATATATATATATATATATATATATATATATGTATATATAAATATTATTAAGTTTAAAATATATATACAGTATATATATATATATATATATATATATAATATATATATATATCCTGATATTATATATATATAATATATAATATATTATATATATATGATATATATATATATATAATATTATATATATATATGATAATAGTAGAGATATATATATATAATAATATATATATATAATACAGTATATATATATATATAGTATATATATATAAATATATATGAGATTATATATAGGAGAGTATAATATAATATAGTATAATATATAATATATAATATGTAATATATATATATATTTCCGCAGAAAATTTTGGTCTTCAAAATTGCTGTAATAGTTCTTTTATTTTCTGCAATTGTATTTTAATGTGTTGTCTGCAGCTGAATATCAACTGGTACGCCTTGCCGTGATTTATTTAACAGCTTTGGCAGCGCCAAATGCTATATCGACATTGTAATGGATTGGTGAAAAGAATAAATTATATGTCATAAACTTACTCTTCTAGCAGATAAACAATTCCTTGGCCAGGCGCCCCCGTGACAATACAACCAACTAACACTTTCCAAGATTCTCAAACCTATATCATCGTATCAGTATCTAGACCTCCTGTTGAAATGAGTTAGAACCGGGCCTGGTTGGCAATACATTCAATCAATTTTATAGTCAAACTCACAAACGTATCTCCCGAAGATCCTTCAAGTGAAACAACGGTTTGAAAATGGGTTCGATGGGCTTTAAATATGAAAACCGTGCCAGTTCAATAATACTTTGCGTTATCATGAATTTACTGTTTTATGTATCAACCTGTTGATCCATGAAATCAATGTCTTTGGAGAACCTAAAATTAATAGCTATCTGAAATTGAAATAAATAGAAAGAAACTACCTTTGGAAACAATCAAGAAAACTACTGGAATAAATTTAAAAATACTTTAATGAAGGAAAAAAATGAATACGTACTGGCTTTTATACAAAACCTATATATATCTATCTCTTGTACATGCAATTAGATGCCGCAGATATCCACGTAACATGCCGCACCGAATGGATATGAACTTCAGTACCAAATATCAATTATATTGTCTGTTATGCTATTAAATATATCCGCTTGCAAATAATTAGATCATACGAACGATAGAGTAGGTACATTGTCGTATACACAGGAATTTCTCCATCAATGTAGTTTTTTTAACAACTGTTAAACATAACAAAAATAATTCTAACACTTAAATTTATATCAGAGCTCGAACCGAGTGAGAGAGAGGTAATAAAAAAATATTTAATCAAAAATGTGTATAAAATAAATATAAAATAATATTAACAAAAATATTATATAGACTGATTGATTTGATAGGTAATCTTAAATATCTTTACTTGAAAATTAATCAAATTTGAAATTTACAAAAAAACATCGATTCGTCAGTGTGACCAAATAATAAAGGATCAGCTGACTATTTATTATAACTGTTTCTCTATATGCAAAAGAGTATTGCCTATAGTGATTAAATAATTCCTTTGTTGCAAACATAAATTGTGAATACAACCGTTAACCATATGTTAATAAATAAATATTAAACTTACAAATGTTTTATATTTATCACCAAAATATATTAATTGAGAATCTTCCTAAAGTAAATAATCCGAAAAATACAAGCTTACCTGCCAGTAACATCTAGCAACAGTTCAAATGCAATACTCTTTACAAATGCATAACTGCAGACGACGTTTTGATATACCAATGCATATATAAAATACAATCTACTCACAATAGCTTTAAGAACACAAACTTAATCACCTTAATCTTTACAATAAACAAAACGGCAATATTTTACACATCGATATTATATCACCACATTAAATTTAAAACACATATTACATTTACTTTTGTTAATAAAACACATAACATAGCACTTCTTGGTTACGAAAATACACAATCTAACATATAATAAAAATTGATCGAGACATACGAGGCATTTGTAGGTACCAACTATATACAACTTTAGTTAACAACAATGAAAAGCGGAAAGATCAAAATTATTCTTATTTTTACTATTTATATGAGTTTAAGTAATATAGATTACGCCTCTTAACGAATCACAATCCTTAAAAACAGTATAAGTGGAAAATGAATGTATATATTTATTAATTAATTCTAGTAAAACAAATATAATACCAGACATCTGGAAGGGAAGGTCGTGATGGTACTCTTGTAAATATCATACTTCTTCTCGAAGAATTAACAATCTTTATTCCAATCAGAATAAAGAAAATTAACGAAAATCGTATATGTATATGTCTCATCTACCTTCTAACAAAATGCATTTATTGGCAAATAAAAATACTTATTTATATATTAAATAATAACATAGAACTTACATTTTAAGGATCGAAAATAAGGAAATATTCATTACCCAATTCCGCTTTAAAAATAATTAATAATAATAATAATAATATAATAATAATAAATGGAATAATGAATAATAATAATAATAAATAATAATAATGAGATAATAAATTAATAATAATAATAAAATAATAATAAATAAAATAATAATAATAATAATAAAATAATAATAATAATAATAATAATATTAATAAAGCTTTGTTAACAACGACCAATGACAATTCAGATTTTAAAAGGAAGTCTTAAAAGATGAGTTCTCATTGGTTATTGTTTCTCCTTACAATATAAACATATTTACAGCAGTTTGACCGGGGCCTGCAGCATACATATAGGTAATATAGACAAAGAGAAAATATAATGACATTGCAATAGCTAATAACGTGACTCTCATTTTAAAACAAATAAATGAAAACAATTTATATACTTCATGTACCACTGCATTACAGACATACTGAAAGTTCTAGTTTAGAATAATGTCAGAAGAATCCAGCTGCATAAAAGCACAAAGCTAATTGACTTTAAGCCAATATGAAAACGAAAACACATTAAAACTCTAGAAAAAAAATAATATAATAATTTAGTAATTAGTAATTACCAGGGCTGCGGAGTCGGAGTCGGAGTTGGAGTCGTGGAGTCGGAGTCGTGGAGTCGCGCGCAATTTTGAGTTCTGGAGTCGGAGTCGGAGTCGAAACTTTTTGTTTAAGTGGTAATTTTGAAGAGGGTCGAGTCGGAGTCGGAGTCGAAGATTCCTGTGTAAGTGGAGTCGGAGTCGAAGATTCCTGTGTAAGTGGAGTCGGAGTCGGAGTCGGAAAATTTTATAGAGAACCTATTATTATTATTTATTAATTATTATTATTATTATTTTATTATTATATTATTATTATTATTATTATTATTATTATTATTATTATTATTATTATTATTATTATTATTATTATTATTATTATTATTATTATTATTATTATTATTATTATAAAAGTTTTTGATTTTATTTCCAACGTTCTAAATATTTGTACATAATTTAATTTCCTTAAAATAATCTTTGAAAATAATATACAGGAGAAGAAGAAGATATATTTACATAGATTTCCCGACGCGTTTCGTCTCTATACTTGAGACATCTTCAGAGGATTATTTCTTGTAAGCGATTTGCTTTTAGAATATATATAATAAGTAAATCAAATGATATTGAGTCTGACTGATAAATACATAAAAATTTTATGTTAATGTCTGGTTACGTGTTTTGATGTAAAAGGCCTCCGCAATTTTAAGTTTCTTGACTTCACTTCACTCGATCCGTATAATATTGTGAAGTGTTTAGAAAATATTACTAATAGTTGATTGACCATGTGGCCGGTATTGAAATGTTCAAAGATTTGCTGGGACTGTAGAGGTTATTGCCCTGTCCGACAATCTATTCTTCCGTGTAACCAATATATATGTCGACGTACAGTCTGACTCAGGGCAGTTAAATTGGTACACAACGTGATGGTTGTCGGGCAAAGCATCTCTTGTGCTAAAGGAAGATGACAGTTGTTTTGACTTATGGTATAGTCTGACTTTAATTTTTGAGGTGTCTTTAGTTTTGAGGTGAGAATTC